>BNST01000646.1:0-278125 GCA_019650275.1 Xylocarpus granatum
TTCTGCCAAATATGTAATTATGGGGTTTTATCTAGTCAATATATGCTAACTGAATAACTTAATATTATACATGTATGTGTATATATATATTATTTATTCAAATTTAAAGGTATCGTGGAATTTGTGCCTTTTCTTTTTTTCTTTTTCCGGTTTTTTGGTGTCTTAGCACCCCTAATACTTGTTTGATTGTGACAATTTTTATTGAATTCTGTTAGTCATGGCTTTGTTATTTTTCTGAAATAAACATGTAAATTTATTTCCTTTTAAGATGAAATTAGTGTTTATAGTTCTCCATGTGTTATATTCTTACAGTTAAAGAATTGTTGCAAACTTCTTAAATATTGTATTTGGTCTAAACATAAACAAGCAGCCGAAGTGTTGTAAAATGAGCAAGAGATATTGGTGTACCTTTCATGTTAGTGGCTCCAGATTATATTATTAGCAGTAATTCTAAACCATTTTTATTTCATCACTCAATATTGGCAATTCGTTCCCTTTCTCTCTCCTCACTAAAAAAAAATCAAGATCCTCGGTTCACTTGAAAACAAAAGGTGGCCATGTAAGGCTATCTCAAGAATGACTGCGTGCGGCAAGTCTCGAATCTTAAAGAGGCCTTGCTTGGTTGTGCGCGCGACAAAGTGCAGCAGTCTTGCAATTCGTTGCGGCACAATCATGCGTGGCTGTCCATTGCCACCAGGTGGTTGGGCAATTGAGCGAATTGGAACATATGTTTATAAATTTGCATTTATTATAAAAGTTTAATACTAATTTTGCGTAAAACTTATAACAAATTCATTATTTTATTATCAAATTCACTTAATTAAATATTAAACATTTATTAATAATGGATAGTGTTGAGTTTTGTGTGTTGAAGGTTTAAAACTGTTTTTGTAAACTCTAAAATAAAGAAAAAAAATAAATGATAAATAATATTTAAAATAAATAATAAAAATTTTAAAAAATAAATATAAAAATACATCCATACACACGCGCACGCACCGTTATCTAACTCCACGAAGGTGGGCCAAGTAAAAATGAACTGACAGGGACAAATGACATGGGAACGTTCGGTCGATTCTGGAAATGGAGTTGGGTTAAATTAAATGCAAATTTACTGGTTAATGAGCTGAGACAAACCCAGCCTAAAGATAGATTGAATAAGTTAGTCCCGAGTTTAGCTAAATTGTAGACAAAACAAACATAGGTCAGCAACAAAATAAACCCACATGAGGATGGATTCATTATTTTTTATTTTTATCCTGACGGTACGCAACAACAATTTTAACGGATAAATGAACTATTGAAACTTTTTTTTAAAAAAAATTTTAAATAATTTTATTTTATACTCATATATATATATATATATAATCACTTTCAATTCAATTTTATTAAGATGATACTCAAATTATTAAAGCAACAAATGAGTATCCTTCTCCCTAAATGATAATAAATTTTATTATACAAAATAATATTTATTCATTATTTAATACGGTTTTAAGTATAAATGATTATAGTATTATTTAAATTTAAAATAAGATTATTTTAAGAATTTTTAACATAAAATTAAGATAATAATCATGTGTGTGTGTATATGTGTATATATAGAGAGAGAGAGAGAGAGAGAGAGACACACACACACACAATGTGCACATGATCATCCTTTGGCTATGGCTAGAGAGGTCGGAATTGGTGGGTGAAAAAATGTGTGGTTGTTCTAGTTTATTCAAGTCTAAAGTTTAATAATTATATTCATATATGCTGACACAAACACAAGAAGAAAAACACAATATATAATAATAATAATAATAATGGAACGCTAGAAATGCGTGGGATTTGCTGAGTTCATGGCACAAATGCCGCACTCTAATCAATGATGGTAATAAAATAGCTTCTTGTTCTAGTTCTAGTAGTTTCTTTCATACTTTCGCACCAATTAATATCAAGTCAATGTGCACGTGCAAAGAGGGAAACAAAGCCCAAGCAATGAAGCAAATTAAATTCCAAGCATGCCAACCAATATTTGGATGTCACTATTATATGCATGCAATTTAGCCACTAATCGTCTTCCAATATTCACTTCAAATTTCGAGTCAAAAACGACAAATGTAAATCACTTCAAAGTTGAAAAATTGACATCATCATCATGTGCGTACATGACTATTGCCACTTCCCTGTGTGGTCTAATTAAAATTACCCACTTCAAACCCCACCTCCGAATTGCTCTTTGTTTTTTTGTTTTTGTTTTTTCATTATTACATGATTAATTTGTAAGAAACTAAAGATTCAAGCTTCAACTATGAATTAACATGATATCAAAACTTACTTAATCAGGTAATTTTGTGTTTAAATTTTGTAAACTACTACTCTCGTTTTAATTCACACATAATTTGATCGTGATTTGTATGTATGCCCCCAAGAGATTTGTTTTTGATACGAAGAAAGCTTGAAATGTTGGCGACGCAATGACGCAACGCATCGAGGTTGCCTCGCGTTGATGGGCGATTGCTTAGTACGATGAACGATTATTTTTATTTCAACTAATAGACATTATCAACTTGTACGTAATATATACGATCCACAACTATTCTCGGTGCTGCTTTTATAATTTGCTGGTCCTTGCTATTAATATTCTCAGATTATTGACCCTTTATCTTCTCTGTTGATTGGTCAATTGGGCGGTTGAATTTTCAATTAATTGCTAGCAGCGTTTCCTCCTATAACCATTTTATTGTCTCCATCCCACCTCTCAATCTGTGTTCATCCCATAATTTCTTCAAATATTATAAAAATTCTATTTTAAATATATTTAAGAGAATTATATTTAAGAAAAAAACTGTAACCTCATTTTTTATAATGAATTTTTAGTATTCTAATTAATTTAGAGATATTTTACTTAAATTTATATTTTATTTATTTTAATATTTATTGTTATTATACGATAGACATAATCATCTAAATATATTAAAAAAATTATATTTTTTATTTTTATTATTATGGTTATATAGTATACATATTTACTTAAATATTATAAAAACACTTACTTTCTGTTTATATAATATTTTTATTTTTGTATTTGTACGATTAATATATTGCTTAATTATAGAAGATTAAATCTCTTCTATACATAATAATTGTCTTTAAATTTTATTTTTAACTATGGTTTAAAATTTTAAGCACGTTGAAATTCTCAAAATCTATAGATGACATGGTGGTGAGGGCTTGGTTCTCGGCTAACCCTCAACAATGTGCAAAAATTACAAAAGCAAGTACGATACTCCTACAAAAGATACACGAGGGTCGGATTATACAGTTTAAAGATATTACATTATAGTTTAATTAAAATGATGAATAATGTTGTAAAATTATCACAAGAACGATGATCAAGGACTTTCATTGTTGATCGCAAGCTTCGTTGACAACCCGAAAATTTCGGAGAGGCATCGAGCAAGCAACCAAGGCCAACAATCACATTTTATATGTCAACAGCTAGCAAATGGGTATCTTGTATGAAACCCTATAAAAAAAGGTTTTTGGCTTGTTTACATCGGATAAAGCATTCATAGGATTGATCATTTTTTTTTGTAAATCTTTTTTTATTTAAGAAATAAACTGCAGTTCTTTAGCTGCTACTGGCACGTATAGAAAATTAGGACATTCGCATTCTATCTAATTAATAAAAGAGTATATAGAAGCATAAGGATTCTACACACACACACACATATACATTTAATGCAGCCAAGAAAAGTTACAAGGTGTCGTTAGGGCAAGTAAACTGCCAAACTACGTGCCAGGATGAAAGGTCCGGTCCTATAATTGATATAAAGTAAAAGTGATGGGATTAATTGATATAATATTAGCAAGCATGCATTGCATATTTTACAATATAGCTGGAAATAATGAACATTTAGAATGCGTGGGATGTATGCCAAGGAGAAGAAAATAATTAAGGATTGTTACATATGCTTGTTCTAACATAAACATGTCAAAGGCCTAACGTCCTACTTAATTACAAGTCAAATATTTTCCCACCTGTTGAATAAATTTTGTATTGCATATATTTGCAAGCTCGTTGATAAACAGTTCACATTTCACATGGCACCTCCCAAACCGATTAAATTAGAATTAGAAAGAATCTATGTATGCTATCACTAACCGGGAGAAAGCTGATAAAAATATCAAATAAGAAATGATAAAATCAAGTTGGGTATTTATTTAGATTAATAAATATAATTAAAATATATTTTAAAATTACAATATTTAAAAGACAATGAAAAATATTTACTTATTGAATTTATAAAATAAAAAATAACAAATAAAAGAAATGTCTTTGCATAGTCAATGAAGCATGACATAGGGCTTACACAAACATGACGAGGAGTCCATAGCCGAAGTGGTTGGCATGAATGAATGAATGAACACATTAGAACCATCACTAGTTTGATTATAATTATTTTGTTAGATAATTTTGACCAATTCGAGGTATTGCAAACAAGCCCAGCAAATTTGCCCTTTCCTTCAAGGTCAACTGAAACCACAAAATGACGAATATGATAGTTGGTATGAAAATTAAATTAATGATATGTTGAAACTGAAGTATTATCACTCTTAATTTTTAAAATACTATCAAATGAAATTATTAAATGTTAAATATAAATAATAATAATACTAATATTTTGTCAAGAATCACTTTTAAAAAAAAATGTTTAGTTTTATTTTAATACAATTTAGATTGAATAAATATATTTTCTTTTTAATTTATTTAATCAAAGAAAAGAAATTATTTTAATTATTTTATTTTTAAAGAAGGATAGTAAAACTCATCGGAATGAAATATATTTAACCATAATTTTGTAATAGGATTTTTATCTGAAATTTTGACAAAGATGAAAGAAGTTGGTGTACACAGAGAGAGAGAGAGCGCATGTGATCTATCTTCTTTTAGTATTAGTACGTGATATTTGATAGAGTTGGGCAGATTTGAGGCGTGCGTGGTTGGGGAAATTGAACCTGAATGTGATCTCTTTGTCAAAGCTAGCCTGAAATAAACAATACTAAAAAACAAGAAGAAGTCATTTTCCCAGATGGTTGAGTAATTAATAAATAAAGGTGCAAGTGTTTGTTTTTCTTCCACCAATCTTTCTCACCAAACACTAACAACTTTCGTGGGCGACCATAATTCCACTTTCAAACGAGGGATTTAAACAAATCTCCCCTCACGGACAGAAGGAATCAATCAAAAGTCACAGGAATTACGAATGCAAATGGACAAAGTGGAGTTAGAATTAAAGAAGCAGCAGCTGCAGCAAGAGCAGCAGCTGCAGCCTTGATTAGCGGCGAGAAGGCATGTGATTTGTTAGGTTTCTTTGTGCAGTCGTTGTGGCAGCTTACAATATTACACCTAAGCAATTTCCTAACCTATCCATTCAATTCAATTCGTTTATTATTATTATTTTTATTTTAAATAAATTCTTACATTTGATTTGAGTTTCATAAATGGGAGTGGGAGACTTTCAAAACAAAAGAAAGACTAGCTTAATTTTATAATTGGTCTGGGCATACATTTTCCACCAGAAATGGTAAATAATATATATAGAGGAAATTATTGTCTTCATTTATTAGGCAGCCTTTATTTTCAAAGCTTGAGGATGATTAATTACTGGTGTTGCTGCACTCAGTGATCCCACTGACTGGTCCATTGATGGATCATCCGCTCATATTTTGACTCTTTTGATCAAACTTGATGGACTTGAGATGTCATGGGTATAATTATAAACAAGAAATAGAAAAATAAAAATCAACTAATTTATGCAAACCCATTAGAGAAATTAAGTTGAAATTTCTGGTGTCTATGACAGGATAATGTGTAGTACTCTCTGTCGATTTCCATGACCGACGATGGATCTGTTTAAACAATCATTTTCACTTACATAGCGGAGACGTCCGATATTAGGTTTGCAGACGAAGTTATCTTGCTCTGGCTATTTTGCCAACGGTAACGCTAAGGTGCATTCAGCTGCACTAGTGTCGATAAAATAAATAAAGAGAATGGATTTGTCTAATTAGAAATTTCAAATTAAAATCTCTCTCTCTCTTCTTTTTAAAGTGTTATTTATCCCGCCAAAGTTAATCTAAGATAAATATTTTTGTTATATAAAATTTATTTAACTATTTTTATAAATAATATGACAGAGATTATTATTGTATAAAAGTTAATCTAATTATTTACAAATTAATTAAATAATGTATCAAGTGTTAATAATTTTTTTTAAAAAAATATTATTACAGTATTTATTAATTTTTTAAAATTAATAAATGATAGTAATTAAAATGAACAATATTTTAAAAATATTTTTATTTCAAATTTAACTTTAAAAAAAAACTAGCATTTTTATTTAAAAAATATTTAAATAAAATAATACTAGTATTTATATTAATATAAATAATATGATAAAAAAATTAAAAATAAATTATATTTTTAATTAATATAATAAAAGATTAATTTTTAATTTTTTATTAATTAAATAATTTTATTATATTATATACTAACGAGTAGTAAAATTATTTAACATTATCGTCCAAAAAGAATATAACAGTGTAAAAGTCATGGGCATTAGTACTGGGCATTTCATTGGCATGTCCGATCACCAAAAGCAAAATCAGAATTGAAAATTTATGTTAGATTTTTCTTTTTATTTTCTAATCATTTGAAAATTACATGCTAATCTCTGACCAGAAATCTAAACTGGGGAACAATAAACAAGCCGAAAATCCGCTAAACTATTTTCTTCAGGTTTCTGGTACGGAATAAATTAACCGGATTAACTGGTGAGCTCGGGCGTTCGGGAACCTGAATATCAGTTGGTCTTCAAAGCTCCCCACGTGGCAAAGTGGCGTTTCGGACTCGGCGTTCCCGGTTATAGCCATTACCCCTGAGTTGAAAGTATGTGAGCGGGCGGAGACGAAGGTCCCATAGGTATAATATAGCTGATATGTCAGAGGGAATGGCGCGGCACGTGATAAACGGACGCACTTGACACGTGTGAGTAGCAAAGACTCTTACGATAGGAGAGACAGACAGACAGTTAGTGGCAGTTAGGGAGGTGGTTAAGTGTGGCTAATTAAACCTAACCCTGGTTAAGGGTTTGACTGAGATTAACGGAGTTAGGCACTATTCGGTTAGGACCCAACGTCCAGTGTGCCATATAAAAGACGGCTTCATAATAGCTTTTTCTTCGCCTCAAATTTGTTCTAATTTTTCCTTCTCCCAATTTAACACTCCGAGACAAAAGAGGGAGATTCACTGTGGCATTGAAAGTGAGAAAGAGAGAAAGCTTTGAAGCAGCAACAATGGCGGTTTCTTATCAAAGATGGTTCTCTGTATCTGCATTGCTGATTCTATGGCTGTTTTGTAGCGTCCAAGCCTCCACAGAGAAACACGAGATAGAATCAAGGCACGTTTGAGTGTTCTATTGTTCTTTACAATATTTACAATTCACATATTTTGTTTTCTCTACGCTAAAAATCCCTAAAATTTATTGCGCATTTTAATCACCACTGATATTTGGTCAATCCCTCCAAATCCCTACGACCGAAATCTCTTTTTATTTGACTTTTGATAAATCTAAATGCGATCAGATGATTTACGTACTTACTGTTTGGTTGCATTCGTTATCACATGTATCAGGTTCGTGAAAACGGAACAGTTGCAGAGCTCGAACAACTCTTCATCGGCGGAAAGGTTAGTCCTAATACTGACACAGCTCAACAGCCGCAACTTTTAGTTTTAGACCCTCTATTGTACTTTCTAACAAATCGTAACCGTTCTCGTGTTAACGGCGTCAGAACAATCGTTAGATAAACAATTTTAGTAGGAGGGTTTTTTTATTTCACGGTGGGATAGTATAATTACGATCGGATCTGATGAATCTGAAAAATCAGGATCGTTAATTCGGTTACGTTTACTTTTCACACCGGGGAAAAATAGCTGACGGTAAAATCAACTGGCCCATGACCTCCATTTTATAGGCTTCCCACAGCCGAAAACACCCTTGATAATGTCGAAGTTGCCGCTCGATCAAAGTCAGTGCTAGATGTAAATATAAAAATACTGTGAGGTTAGATTAGTCAATTAACCGACTACAAAATCCAAAGCCTCCGCGTCTCGGCGGATGGTGATTGTGTCCTGACTCGACCTATGAAATTGAGATTTCCAGGGGCAAAATGTAACGGCGTCGTGTTCGTAGAGTGTCGTTTTTATGTTTTGATCACTATCATTTTTCCCAAGGGAAAATGCTAATAAGTGGTTTAATTTGGATCTTTAATAAGCTGTTTTTCAGGACGGACGATGATGATATATGGACTCACGAGCACGCCGTTGATAATCCAGAGGAAATTGCTTCCATGGTTGACATGTGAGTCTCCCTGCTATTAATCGCGAAACTCATTCCCTTTAATTATTTTCTCCGTTAATTTGTTTATTTTGAATACTAGACGCAAATATAGAATACAGTCTCCCCCACATGAGGGCTCACATGATCCGTACATGTCAACTGAATGAGTCGAGTTCTAGTTTTGACACGTATTCTTTACCACATGGCCTCTTCTCTATCCCATGTGACCACAAGTCCCAGTCATAGTCAAACTGCTTGTACCAAGAGAATTTTCAGTCCAAACTGTTTCTGCTTTAAAAGATTCATGGTTGGTTTTCTTTTTCTTTTCAACTTTTTATCACATGGTAAATCTGTAAACACGGTGGTCTCCTTGTAAGAGTTGGATTTTGGACCACTGTGTAATTTAATATTCGTAGAGGAGTTAACTATCCTTTACGATTATGAGGAATCAGTGGTCATGTTCTCTCCTGTTGTAATCCCTCATCCGCCCGAGTGATTTTGCTGACAGTCAGTCTACCCACATGCCCGTGTCCTGAAATCCGCCCATCACGCCATTATTTTATAGCATGTGATAGCAGCATATGGTGGCAAACAACTCAGATGCCCATGTTTGTCTTCATTTCTGCTTTACTATTTTGTAGGGGATCCTGCATGGGAATGAATCAATTTGCGGTAATTTGAATATTTTTTGCCTAGTATTAATCTTCATAATTGAAATCTAGCGCTGCGGTATTGAAATAGTTTGTCATGATTACTTTATACCATTTATAGAAGAAAGCAGAGAAGAGGATCTGCTCTGTTTTGTTCAATCAGTGCATTCAGTTGAAATTACAATAATTTAATTTGATGGGGAATGCTTTATATGCTAAATTGGTTGGGTACACTACTTAAATTGTGCTCTCTTCGTCCAGCCTGTCAAAGAGTGAAGAGGTTTAGACAGCGCACAAATCACAGATCTGGTTTCATACAAGAAAACTTGTCTGGAATTCTTTGTTGATCTTGATCAAGTAGTAGTTGCTCTACTGACATACCTATGTTATTGAATGAATGCGCTCAATTTTTAATGTCCACCGACGTACCCAGTACTAGACAGGGATCAGTGCCTCTCCGCACATAGCATTTATTTCTCGTGGTCAATACTATCAGACTTTCCGTATGAGCCGTATTTATCTATCAGTAAGCATCTACTACCTCGTTATTTCACATGGTCAGCCTAAGAACAACACGCCTTTAAACTCCGTTTTAAGTGATTAAATTCTAAAACATATTAACATTTCCCTTTTACTTGTCCATCAATGTCGCCTTATTTAATTAATCTTCGCATGCTTTGATAATCAAATGATCATATTGACCTTGAAATTATGTTTATTTTAAATTTATCAGGACAATTCGCAACAGTACTGAAAGGAGAAATTTGGGATATTTCTCATGTGGAACCGGCAACCCAATTGATGATTGCTGGCGCTGTGACCGCCGCTGGCACTTTCGCCGTAGACGTCTTGCTGACTGCGCCATTGGTTTCGGACGCAACGCCATCGGTGGCCGTGATGGCAAGTTTTACGTTGTCAGTGACCCAAGCGATGACGACCCAGTTAACCCCAGACCAGGCACACTCCGCCATGCTGTCATCCAGGAGAGGCCTTTATGGATCGTGTTCAAGCGTGACATGGTAATTAGACTGAAGCAAGAGCTCATAATGAATAGCTTTAAGACAATTGATGGTCGTGGAGCCAATGTCCACATTGCTAATGGAGCTTGCATCACAATCCAATTCATCACAAATGTTATTATTCATGGCATTCATATCCATAACTGTAAACCTACTGGCAATGCCATGGTTCGAAGCTCGCCGAGTCACTATGGTTGGAGGACAATGGCTGATGGAGATGGCATTTCCATTTTCGGATCAAGCCATATTTGGATTGATCACAATTCTTTATCTAATTGTGCTGATGGTCTTATTGATGCTATTATGGGATCAACTGCGATTACTATCTCCAACAACTACTTCACTCACCATAATGAGGTAATCCGTCTTTTCTTCTATGCATAAAATAATTTGCCAAGTGATGCAAGTATTCGTTGAACAGGACTAGGATTATCTAAAGTGATATTATACAGGTTATGCTATTGGGCCACAGTGACTCCTACACAAGAGACAAGATTATGCAAGTGACCATAGCTTACAACCACTTTGGTGAAGGTCTTATCCAGAGAATGCCAAGGTAAAAACACATATATATAGTGCGACCATTGCTTTTTATAAATTGACTGAGATGCTTTAAATTGACTGAGAATTGGGGGGGCCTTTGACAGGTGTAGGCATGGGTATTTCCACGTAGTTAACAATGACTACACACACTGGGAAATGTATGCCATCGGCGGAAGCGCTAATCCCACAATTAACAGCCAGGGAAACAGATATCTTGCCCCCTTAAATCCATTTGCTAAAGAGGTATATCATTTTTAACAAAAAACAATTGACTATTTCTTAGTTACGTGTGCCAATTAGTGATTATAAAATCATGAAAAGTACGATAAAATTGATGGGTGCAGGTAACGAAGAGGGTTGACACATCACATGGTGTATGGAGGCAGTGGAATTGGAGATCGGACGGAGATCTGCTGCTGAATGGTGCTTACTTTACTCCATCAGGGGCTGGGTCTGCAGCCAGCTATGCAAAGGCCTCAAGCTTAGGGGCCAAATCTTCTTCCCTGGTTGGCGCTCTGACCTCTAATGCCGGTGCCCTTAGGTGCCGCCTCGGTCTCCAATGTTGATTCGTGGTCCCCATTAACCGTAACCCCCAGCCCCCGAACCCAAAAATAAAATCCCAAAGAAAAGATAATCTTTCGTTCCGTTCTCTCCTCTTATCATCGTTATAGCATGTCTCCATTGTTCCAACAAAATTTGACAGTGCACAAAATTTTTCAAAAAATTTTCACGCCATCCCCTTGCGCATGAACATGACTTTCATTAAAGATGAACATATCAAAATTCGATTCCACTCAGAACTCTTAAATAAAAGTTAATTTTTAAAATTTATCTTATTTAATAAAATACTTTATTTTTCGATTTTAATTCGGTTTCGATTTGATTCCAATTCTAATACATGATATTATGTTCATCATTGATATCAATTTTTTTAACAAAATTTATACTGTAAAATTCTATTTAATTATAGTATTATAAATATTCACTTAAAACATACCACACTAACTAAAAAACAAAATTAACAGTAACTACTTTCCACCTTTATTTTGTTTTCACTTTCCAAGTTCATCGGTCATAGCTTTCTCTTCATCATACTACCTTCATACTAAAAGCAAGTCATTACCAGCTCTAACAAGTAACATTTTAGCCAACCTAAACAAACTAAATTTCATTTTCAAATAGTAACTAATTGGCATGCCATTATGCAGACACAACCTAAGACCTACAACATTACACTTCAAGTTTAATCAACTTCAAAGAGTGATGAAACTTTACCATAGTCACTGGTTTTGTCAACATATCTGCATGATCATCTTCAGTTCTTACTTTTACTAATTAAATTCTTCCATTTGCTATTTTTTCCCTTATGAAGTGAAGTCTTACATCTATGTGCTTTGTTTTTATTCAATTCACTTTCACAACTTAATTCTTTAACTTTCAACTACTTTTATCAACAAGTAAGAACATTGTTAAAACCAAGGTGAGTTATTTATTTATAGACATTAAATGTATCTCTATACAAACATTCCGTATTTATAGCCAATTGTGGTACTTTTCAAAAAGATTAGATAGATAAGGAGCTAAAGAATTAATAATTAAGTCAGGCACATATGTTGGTAAAGGCCAGTTAGAAGATATCTTTTAGTGTGAGGACTTTTATAGTATGGACTCTTCCTGCATACACGTCCATGTGCACCGCGAGATGGACTATTAAAGTGGTTGATGTTTGCATTGGCCGCCACACATGCAGCACTAGTGGACTCTTAAAGTGCACAAAATGTTAACTATGGTCATTAATATAAGTATTTTTTAAAAAAAAGGGACAAAATTTTCACTATAAATCGACAGTTCACCAAAATTTATAAAACAAATTATATATATATATATATATATATATCCTAAAGTTATACATTAAGTCAACCATCAACAATTGCATCACTTTTACAAGCATCAATTACCTTGAAATACAACGCTAACACAATCTATTGAACAAAGAATGATTACCTGAATGATCGAGGCGGATATCGAATTGTTGACCTCATGCATCCATTCATGAAGACCGACAACCATATGACTAAAATTTGCCTTAAGTGTGTCAACTTTATGTTCTACGAGGAGAATATCTTATCATAGGCCACATATGTCATGTCCAATCTCTTCCTTATTTGTTGTGTATCTGTAGCGAAAGTATCAAACCAAGCTAACATATTAAATCTAAACTCATCATACAACGAAATATGCAGTTGTTGTGTGGAAGAATAATGTGGCAAATGTAAACGCAAACAATGGGGTGGTGGTGTAGGTGAGGTATGTGGCAATGGTACAGGAAAATAATGGGATGGTGATGCGAGAGAATAATGAGGTGATGCTATAAGCAAATACAGCATTAATGGTGCAAGAGAATAATTATGTCATGATGCAAGCGAGTAATATGGAGGTGGCGTGGCCATAAAATGCGACGACTTGCATTTCATAGTATTAATTTATTAGTATGGCATAATATACACTAGAAATTAACTACATTATCATGTTTGTGTTAGTAGTAATGTAGGTGCATGAACTAATTGGTAGTCATCAACTGTAGTGGGTGCCACAAGAAACAAAAAACTACCACAAGTGCTTTCAAGTTCAATGATACCAAATAAATGCACGATATACAGTTTGTCAATCTCCATGGACTTTGGCTCTAATGCAGAAAACACGAAGCAACTCACCAAACGTTAATAAAATTCTTAGAAGCATATGCAATAAAAAAAACAAAACTATTTATTACTTTTTAAGATTAGAAATAGTTGCTTATGGTAGATGAAGAAAATTTGTGCATATATATAAACTTCATATTGAGAGGACTCTTTGAGTCTTTTATCACAGGATTTGTAAGATCTCGTCGCTAATCTTTTCAACAAATATGTTTTCCAAGTTTAGAGAGAGTGGTTTTAAGTATTGCTAAGATGAAACGTGTCCTTGTTGAAAAGAGTTCAATGACAATTAATTAGAGACTTTTATTGAATTAAGTTGAAAAAAATTTAATGAATTGAGGTAAGGAAAATTTCACTAATTAAGTTATTTAATAAAATTTAAGATTTTTTTTTATAAATACAAAATTTTTTAATTTTATTTAAATATATTAATACTTGTAATTATTATTTTCTTAATGAATTATTTTTTTTGGTGTGATCTCATCATTATAGGATTAAAAAATTCCTTGAATCCCGGATTTTTGTTTTGGTTTTCAGGGCCAGAGGCCAGACACCTTTGCTTCCTCGTTTATTTGGCCATGAAGAGCTGGGTACGTTGTTGATTTCATTATTTATAGCTTCATCTTACCGATGTAAGCTTATTCTCATTTCTAAATTCAATTGTATAACAGAATTGTTTGGATTGTTGTGGTCGGTGTTGAAGACCTTGGATGTCGGGGACCATGTACTTCCAGTATTTACAGGAGAGTGTTATGATCGCAGGTACCAGGTTTTCTATCAATGACGAGTCGATAAATCTCTTTTTGGGAACGTGTAAATTTAGCGAAGACAATGTTTTACATTCAGGCTGTGTTGCGAAGATCAATGCAAAAATCAAACTACTGCAAGAATATCAGGATTGCGTGCAGTATTAAATGTGCCAAAACCTGAAATCGATTTAACAGTAGCTGTGTTTGGCATGGGAGCTCTTGCAACAAGTTTTAGGCAAACCTGAGACACCAATCTACTCCCTCACCATGTTACGCAGAAAATTTCTCCTAACTCCTAATAAAAGGAACTTTTTATCACTTTCTTATGTTCTTTAGGGCGTGGAAGGTGCAAGAATTGCTGGAGGCTCCAGGATCATTAGTGTAGACAGGAACACCAAGAGGTTCGAGGAAGGTTATATTTAGTATTATGATGTGGGAAATTAAAGGAGAAATAAGAAACTAATCTATTGTTTTATCCTGTTTACATGTTAGCCAAAAAGTTTGGAGTCACCAACTTCGAAAACTGGAATGACCAAGAAAGACCAGTTGAAGAGGTGCAGTGTCCTTCAAGTTTATCTGTTCATTTCATCGTCTATTCCATAAAGTTACATTAGCGTCACTTAAAACTTCTGCAGTTAATGGTAGAGATGATAAATGGGAATGTTGAGAGGAGCATAGAGTGCACTGGAAACATTAATGCCATATCTCAGCTTTCGAATGCATTTATGATGCATGTCAATTAATTTCTGTTCATTTGTTAACAGTTTATGCAACTTAAATTTCTGAAAATTGTTAGGGATGGGGGGTGGCTGTACGGGAGGGAGTGCCCAACAAGGATGCAGTATTTACTGACAAAGCCGATTAATGTACTTAATGCAAGAACTCTGAAAGGAACTTTCTTTGGTAACTACAAACCCCGGACTGATCTTCCCTCTGTTGTTGATATACGGACATGAACAAGGTATCCAGATTTTTTTCCTCAATAGCAAGTTTTAGAAGTGTCATTATTCTCTCGTTCTTCCAAGTATATGTAATTTATTGTCAGTCAGAATTTCATGCAGAAATTGAAACTGAAGAAGTTTATAACTCACCTTGTTCCATTCTCAGGCAATCAATAAAGCCTTCTGAGTACATGTTGAAGGGAGAGGGTTATGGTGCATTATCAGCATGGAAAACTAGGATTTCAAACAAAGTATCAGTTAAAAGTTGGCTGATGTTACTTGATGTGCTTACCTTCATCTTCGTAATTTGATGTTAAGCTGCTTGGGTTTTGCATTATATGATTACTAGTTTGGCACAAAATCATTTTTGATGAACTGTAGCTTAGTAAAATGCAATCAAGTTTATTAGCAGTCATGATGTTATCAAAACCACTTGGATTCTGAGCATAAATCATTGCTGACAGTCGTCTAGAGTGCATGTACTAGTTATAGCAAAACAACTATAATGCTCAATCGACAGCCAAGCTGCTTGTTTGAGGATTCTGACCCTGAAGAGCCGCACTCAACAAAATCATGCAGTGGCAATTATTTGAGAACAGGCCAAGGTAATCATCCCATAATTTTACTTAAAATTTGCATAAATTCAACGGAATTAGGAATTGAAGCAAAAGAGAAACAACTTAACTCTATTTTCTACAAACAAATTGATAAGGTTAGCCCTGTTCATAGAATATATACATATTCATATGCCATAAGTAAAAATATCTTATTCCCTCTATTCAGAGCATAATTGCAACTTCGGTCCAGTGCATAATTAAAAAAGAAAATTGGATAATTGGTCACTAGCTAGACCTTACTGCAGTTACTTGTACTTTTCCATTATTCTTCTAGCTTCTTCAAGAGGGTCTTCTGTAGATGTAGAGTCTCTACTGCCTTTTGGCCCATCACCATCTTTGTTCAACGCAATGTATATGAAATATACAAGTCCCATTGTAGCCTGATCATCGCAGACAACATATTATTCAATATCATTAAAACAAAATGCTCAACTAAATATCTTAACCATTTCTTCCAAGTTACAGATCAATTCCCAACACATCACCAACAACTCCACCCCCTCTCGCTCTGTCTCTTTTTTTCTTCAGTCCCATTGGCAAACAGAGAATGGATATTTCTATGATTATTAGAAAAAAAATTATAAAAAGGCCAACCGCAACTGAGAGACAATAAAAGAAGCTAAAAACAGTCCAACACAAAACCAGATTCCTGCATCAATGTCACTTGCTTTTGTCACTATCTCGTAACATTTTCAAATCAAATCAAACTTTCAAAAGAGCTACTGGGTGAAAAAGATGCAAGTCATTATGCTAAAAGATTTGGCTATCAGAAAACAAATGAAACATAAAACATATATACACAAAATTAATATTTTTAACCAACTTGGTTCTGCCTGAGAACAAAATGTAATTGACCAGCTAAAGGGGGACAACTTGTCATAACCAGGCTTCCTGTTCATGATATTCCAACTATGTGGCTTGCCATTTTTAGTATGACAATTGTTGACTTGCCAGCTTGTGCGTGCCCCAGTAGAAACTATGATGTGTTGGCCAATCTTTCCTACTCTTGAAAATTGACCAGAATTCTGAAGCACAAGGTTACACAAATATATAGAAATACAAAAACACATAGATGTAATGGTAATGCTACTATTATTCTCCAGAGTTTTACTCTTAGCATTAGCATGCCCTCGATTGACAGAGGAGCATCGCAGAAGCAACATGATGAAGCTGTTGATAGCTGGCCAAGTTTGAAATGAAGTGGATATTGCTGTCAATAAATACTTATTTAAAATATACGGTTTTGCAACAGATATTACACTCAACCTACATAGGTTGAACCGAGATTCTATTATCAATCTCAGGCAATACTGGTGGGAAATTAATAACAATATATAATTCAAAGAAAAGACAGCATACCAGCACGAAGAAAGCTGTAGAAAGGAATGACTTGAGTACAAAAAGTGAAATGGTCAACACAACAGTTGT
Organism: Xylocarpus granatum; assembly: GCA_019650275.1. Classification (NCBI taxonomy): domain Eukaryota; kingdom Viridiplantae; phylum Streptophyta; class Magnoliopsida; order Sapindales; family Meliaceae; genus Xylocarpus; species Xylocarpus granatum. Next base: position 17,037 of record BNST01000646.1, read on the forward strand.
AATGGAAATCCTTGCAACTGGTCTTGGTACATAATCCTAGCAAGAAAAAGGAGAACCAAATTACTATTAATGTACGGAGTCCTAGTGAGAAAAAGTCGAACCAAAGTATTACTTTATGGAAATTTGATTTGCAAGTGAAAGAAAGATAGAAAATAATTAACTTACAGGCACCAGATTGGTTCCAGCCTCAATTCCATCTTTCCCTACCTTCCACACTGTCTGAAGAACTATTTCACAAAATTCCTTTCAGTAGTTAGCAGAGAACAAGAAAGATAATACTCAACTTTAGTCAGTTGTTTAATTAAATTATCAGGACCATAGCAAGTGTGCTTGTGGTAAAAATGGCACAACAGGAATCCAATATGGAGTTGGAGCTTTCCAGAAGAAACAAATGTATTTTTATCATATAATTATTACAATAAAAAAAAATAGTTCTAACAACAATCCTTCAGTAATTTTGACAGTTAGAGCTGAACCTGAAGTTTACCCTGCATAAAAGATTCTGAGACCGGAGATGGGAGAAGGAACTATGGATACTGTCCATCAAAATTTGATAAGTTGGAGAACCTAATCTTTCTAATATGAGAAAAATATTTTCAAGTTTAAACTATTTCCCAATCCAGAAACATCTACATAGTGACTCCACCAGAACAGGCTCTAGCTAGGCCCAATTAGAATTTTTACAGCCAACCATAAAGCAGGTTAAGCAACAAATGAACCAAACAAGGACACAAAATCATAAAAAAGAGAAGGATATGGCAAGAAAGCAATCTCTCAGTAATAGGTGTGTCAATGGTTGAATCAAGAAGAGGCTATAATAATTCCCAACCGAAAGTTAGGCTAATGTTACTTTCAAAAGAACTACAGCTTGATTGAGAGGTAAGGATCTTCAGGATATGCCTAACGGATATTGTTTGGTTCCATTCTGGCTAGTTAACAGCCATGGCAGTCCATCATCAAATAATATACTCACTGATAGGAGGAGTCACATTTTGGATTAATCTAAAATCAAAGAACTAGTTTCTAATTGTTCTCTAACCACTTACACAGCATTTTCTCTAAATACAATTACTATTTCCTCAAATCAATCTTTTGTCAGAATTCCCAGTGCCACAGTTTCCTATTTTCGTCTTTTGCATATAGTAAACACATCATAAACTTAGAAATAAACGTGAACGGATCACAAACTATTACTAACATGCACAGCCACGTCAAAAACAGCTCAAATTGCAATAATTACATTAAATTCGATTAATTTATCCATATCCAATTCAAGAAACAGAGATAACATCTCATTAATCTTCAAGAAACACAAAAAAACTGTTTAAAACCAAAAGCGAAGTGAATGGAACAGACCTTTCAAGAAATTGGATTGAGCAGCGAAGACAACAGGTGAAGACCGAGGTTTATGAGTTTTCAGTTCCCTGGTTTGGATATCTGACAGCAGAGATTGCTTTTTCAACTTCAAAAATGATGAGTTGGAGTGAAGAAACTGAGAGTGGGTTGGAGCCAGGGTTTGGTTTTTGTAACAGTTCGGAGAGTAAGGAGAAACAGAACACAGATTAGGGAGAATAAGTGAATAAGCCATAGCATCTAAATGTCTTTGAAAATATGGAAATTGTGCCAGTAAGAAAATTGATGAACATAGAGTTAATGGCGCGAGAAACCTCAACTGTACCGGCGGGCGGTACCGAATAAAAGATCATAACTCGTATGGAAACGGAATGAAAACAGAAAGAGCGACAAAAGGCCAAGGGGACGAAGGATTTTCCAACCTCAAAATCATGGATGAAAAGGGCCCACAGAAGATCTGTTCGGTCTATTATTGATTTTGGGCCTGTTTTACACTCACTACATTCGTCTCATGACTTCGGCCTAAACTTGAAATCCCAAAGTTCGAAAATAAATAAAATTTCAAATTAAAAAAATAAACTTTAAGAAACATGGTTGATAAACTTGGGTGTCACGTGTTAGAAAATGGTAATTTTGTATTTTGATGTTTGGGTTCCTATTTCACAAAATTTTACCAGACTTTGTGCATGATTGGAACAGCATTGCATTGGAAAATAATTACTTTTTGATCAATCTAGCATTCAAATTATGTTTGGCTAATTTCTTTCGTACGTAATTATTAAAAAATCTATTTTTAAACAATTAAAATTTTTATTCATTAAAAAATTAGTCTAATTTTAGAAAATAGAATATCAAAAATATCTTATGTAATAATTTATTTTTAAAAAAATTATATATTTAAATTTTATTAATTAAATTTTGTATATGTGTATTTTATGTACATAAAAAAAATTAATATATTTATTGAGCTTAAAATTTATTTATAATTTATTGTATTTTTTAGATGATTAGAAGTGTAAGTGCATACTAAATGGATTTGACTATCTTTTTAATTTTTGTTATGATTTCTTAGAATTTAAGACTTTCATTGTCATTAAGTTATTGTAAGTAAAAAAATTTTAATGTATTTAAGGAATGTTTATAAAGTTATGTAAGTTGAATTTTAACATTTTCGTGTAATTTAAATTTTGTAAATTAAAAAAGATCATATTTCAAATTCTTTCAAATTTGAGTGTGACAACATGATATAAAAGAGAGTTTGGCTTGATGTACGAATGTTCTATTCTATATGTGATGTGTATATTTTGGTCCTTTACAAAAATACAAAGTTCAAAAGAAACGAGAATATCACATTTTATATTGCTAGTAAGTGAGTTTAGACTATATGTTATATATTTTGGATTCTCCTAATGTAATAGATGCAATTTGTGCTATAAAGTTCAAGAGTAAACCTATCATAGATTGTGTGTTTAAAACGAGCAATATTTACTTACTTAGATGTGTGTTTAAAACGAACACTATGTAATATATTTAGTATTAAAGTCTACTTATAATTTAATGTGTAGATGTTTTGTTCTATTTATTTGTTGTATATTTGTTCTAGTCTTTTAACGATGATGTAAAGTTTGAAAGAAGTGAGAATGTCATATCTCATATCGTTAGTGAGCAAATCTAGATTATATCTTACATAGTGTAAGTATTTTCTACTTAGTAGGCTCATTTTGGTTTATAAAGTTAAAGAGTAAAATCATGACAAATTGTGTATTCAAATTATATAATATCTATTCAATTATTGGGCCTAGACTATTACATAGTTACTATGAGTTGTGGTTGTATCACACTAGTTATATCTTGCTTCAATTACAACATTAAATGTCAGCTTAATTTCTAGCACCCAATAGCAACAACCTCAGTGTTTGTAAATATTTTCTTTCATGCCAATGCTTTAACTTTAACCTTTATTATAGTACAAAACAAAACATGATTACATATAAAATACGTATGTATATAACCTTAAGAACTTGACATTTTTCTTGATTCCCCTTATCAATTACATCTATGAGTCTAAAATATTGTAAATTTCAACGAAATAATTATGCCACATCTTAAGCTCTATCAAACCTCCATTTCATTATTTATAATAATTTCTATAGAATTTTAAACTCAAATTTCAATAAGTTGTAAAGTCTATAGAATCTCAAACCTTATAATAAATCATGAAATCATTTTGAATGTCTAAGAATTTTAATTTCTTATCTCAATTATTGTACAACAACATAGAGCATACATAATCTTAAACTTTCCAAGAAAATAAGAAATTTCATATTAACATCTAAATAATCAAATTTCAATAATTCTAATGTTTAAGAATATTAAATAGTTACCTCAAATCATTATCTCATTACTTATAGAGTTTACAAAATTTCAAACTTTAAAATTGTTATCTTACTGTTAAGAGAATCTAATTTTCATCATTCCTAACATCTAATAATCTCAAAACATTGCCTTAATTATTATAACATTAGTTAGAATCTTTAAAATCTTAAACTATTACGTTCAATCATTATGTCATGCAATGTATGGAATCTTAAATTTGGCTCTAATAGAACACTATCCAACCTCAAATTCAAAAGAGCATGAAGAGTGATTTTTCTTAATTTGAAAAATTCAATTTATGTGATAATATTAAATTTTAATTTATATAACTTTATAAATATTTCTTAATAACAAAATAATCTCTTTGAATGAATTACAAAGCCTAATAATATTGAAAATCTTAAAACCTAAAAACTATAAACAATAAAAGCATAGACTATATCCATTTACTATGCACATAAATCTTTATTCTTTTAGAGTTACAATAAATTTTAAATTTAGCAAGTAAACAAAATTTTCATATACATAGAATATATGTATAATAAATGTGCATGTTATGACATGAGACAAAACCTTAATTGTTTTAAACATTTCATAACAGTTAAACACTTTAAAATCTTCTTTAAAAATTTACTTGAAATGTCTCCTTTTAATTAGCACTTAGTAGGACTTTATATCACATATTATTGATTGAGCTAATGTCACCTCTAATGTTACCTATTAATAACATATTGTACGTCAGATAAGTGCAAGTGTGACGATATTTTTAAAGACAATAAATGGTCATGCTTAAAAGTAAGAACCATTTTATCATCTTGATCAATGATGAGTCATTCTATATAAGTATGTTCTAACACATGTCAAGACACATTTTACCTGAGAAGTACCCTTAAAGATCTTTTCCAATTTATATAGAATACTAAACAATATTTAAAAATAATACTAAACTTGAATAAATGAGTATACTTATAAAGACTTTTTATACATTGGTAATTGTCTACTAAATAAGTAATGAAATTTGATATCCTAAAAATGAAAAGTGCACATGAACAATACTTCTTTTAAGCACAAAAGTAGTACTCGAGCATGACTAGTAACTTGTATGAACAACTAAAAATGTATAACGATCAGTGTAAACGGTAACTAAAAGTGAATACGATGAGAATTAGCTATGCAGTGAGCAAAGTAATTTCAAGATATAGATCTACACAAAATGTTATTGAAATTCTATCATTGTCACAAATTATGCTATTACCGTTGGTAGCATACGATCATGTATTCTACACGTAAGAGGTTTAAATTAGTAATTGCAATTGGCAATATATGCAAATTATTAATAAACTAAGAATTAATCAAACATCACTTACAAATGCGCTTTTTTAAGAATTTTGTTGGTTAATACTTTTGTTATTAACAGTTTTCACCTTTTACAAGTCGTTAAAATTTATTATAGACAGCATACATATATATTCATTCATGTAGCTAATATCTTTTGTTATTACAACTAACCATTTTTATAAGTTGCTATAATTTATTATAGGTAACAGCCAGATGTATATGGTAAATAATAATTGCATTTACCACATTCAATAGTTCATAGTAATGAGTTGATATTTTGACTAAATAACGATGTGTTTTTATATGCAGTTGATGTTAATTTAGAAATTAAAGGGATATGATATTAATTTTTTCATCTCTAACATTAGCATTTTTCTCACAAAATAAAACAAATGCCCATTTCAATATGCAATTTTACTAATTTTGAGATAAAGAAGAAAGCAAAAAAGTGGAGAAGAAAAGGGGCGTTGCATAGTTCCGATCAAAAAGAGCAATCCAAAGTCGTTAGTCGTTGGGTCAAGCTACTATTTTACCGTAATGATCAGGAGAGCTATATTTTGGACAATGCAGATGGAATTTGGAGCACTCTTTCAACAATTATTGAGTTATTATCGCAGACCACTATTTTAGTGATAAATCTAACTATTAAATATTTCTTCGGCATTTGTACATTTTAAGCTCCTTTTGATTGATTTTGTGTATAATCTTTTTTTTTATTTTTGTAAAATTTCAACTGCAAAAAAATGATTTATTGATTGATTTGTGAAATGTGTCGTTGGTGTTCTGATGAAAGCATATATAAAGCGGCGTTTGATGAGAATCAAGAGATCGAGGTTGCTTGTAACAAGGTCAAGCTTTTTGATTTTTTGTAAAGCCTCAAAGAACTTCAAAGACTCTACCATAAAATTCATCTCCTCATGAAATTATAAAATTTCACATTGAAACTGCAACAATGAAAATTTATGAAATTCCACACTTGTTGGGTTGATACTGCAAATAGTTACATAAAATTTGTAATTGAATGTGAAATTTTAGTTGTTGTTATATAGTTTATAAGTAGATTGTATATAGACATTTTTAAAAAAATAATATTATCAAAAATTTAATTTTAACTTGTTAAAATATTAAATAAGCAAATTATATATTGACTTTTTAAAAACTATTATATCATCAAAATTTAAATTTTAACTTATTAACAATCATAATTATGACTTATAGTAAATTAGAAAATATCAATAATGTGCAATTATTGCATTGCATGGTATATTGTACAATTAAAAAAATTAGTTGTAAGGTAAGCAACATATTGTGTTGAATAATTTTAACAATTTGATTCATCATTAACAATTTATTCAATATACTTAAAAATTATAATGATAGTCAACAACTTCTTAATTGATTGCAAGGCAAAAAGTACCTTATTAATTTAAAATTATTGCATACAACATAAATAGTATAACTACTCATTTCTTGTAGTGAATATAGAGAGGGAGCAAAGTTGCTATAAATAAAGTGAGTTGAAGAAAGGGAGGCACAACAATAATTAGAGAAATTATTTTACTTTTAATTTATAATAAATAGATATAATGTTTAAATTTCAAAATAAAAAGATTTTTTATCGTTCTATTTATAATCGTAGTTAAATTGTCAAACTATGTAAATTTTATTTTATTATTTTATTTTTTGTGTTATTATTTATTTATTTTACATAATATCATCCCATATTTCATTAAACTTAGTTGAATATATTTTTGTTTCAATAAATCAGTAATTCATACGTGCATACGTACATAAGTGTGTGTGTACAATATTAAAAATTAAAACAATAGACTAAATTTATAAATACAATTTGTAAATTCAAAGATAAGAAAAAAATTTACAATTTTATGATAAAATTAGATGCTTGCTTGCATAGATCTAATTTTATATGTAGATCTCTCATCTTTTATTTTATTTTATTTTTTAAAAAATTGATATTAACATGTATAACCAAGGATGGACTAAGATTAAAGTTTTTGGCCTCAATGAAATTGTTATTCCAATTTGCCAACTGGGTTCATACACAGCCATGTACTTCCGTTATTTTTATGATGTTTGATTATTTCGATATTAGTGGTGCAACCTGTCCATTTTGACGGATTAAAGAAATTTAAACAACCGAAGGATAGAAATTAATGTCGTGTTATTCATACTCACCTCTATAATAAATTTTATAACACAAATGTAAGCCACTTATTCAGTGATTATTAGCTTAATATGAAATAAATGCTTCCTTTATTGACACTCACTCTCTCTCTCTCTCTCTCTCTCTGTATATTTTATTTTATTTTTGTGGTGCTTCAAAATACTGTATTACTTTTATCCGATGCATAAATTTTATCCAATACAAAGAAATGATATAAACAATTATGAGGTTGAAATAAAAATATTGCTTTACAGCTAATTCATGTTGTTAATGGAAATTGATATGATATTTTTAAAGTGTCTTCAAACAAATAGTTATTGCATTGATTCAAACACATATATAGTTAAATTAAACCAAAAAGAACCCGAAATATCTACTTAACTGAAAAACCAGAAATAAATTACCAAATATGTAATGGGGATGTAACTGCGCCACATTAACATCTTTTTAACATAATATATATATATATATATATATATAGGAACAGCTTTTCATATGTATATGATTAAAAATTACATCAGTACAAATATACCCATTAACAGTATATATATTGGCGGGGGTGTTGCCCGACTTTACGAGAATGACAATGAGTATACCCGCCGTAATAACATCATTAATACACAACTTAGAACAACGTACATTGTAGGATATCTGTACCAACATCGTATTCATACACCACTACTGATCGATCACTAATCAGCAAAAGCCAACCCGCAGCGATATAGAATTGTCCACAACTCAATGCCCTCATTAGCAGCAGCGAAAAGATTCGACGGAGAAAACTAAGCAAAGCAGGCGGATGATAAATATATCTAAGAGTAACAAACAAAACCACCCGAAAGATGATCCTGGCCGTACATTTGTCTGATCTGTTTCAGGCATGAGAGAAAAGGTGGCAAGGGTTTGTTGGGTCTATGTTTCTTTTCTCTTACTTTATTTTTTGCCAACAGCAACAGCAGAGGGAGAATCTGTGTGCTGGTTTCTCTGCGATTTTCCTGGCCTTTTGGTTTCAGATTTTGGCCTCGGTTGCCGTACCTTCACTCCTCGTATCAACTGTGAGATTTGGCTCGTATTTTATAAGAAATTGAACAAAATTTGGAAAATAAATTGAGAGAATTGAAAATGATCAAGATTCTTACATATTTGCCGCATTTAATATCAGAGTATATGACTATGAAATCTCCTTCTTGAAGTTCATTTGCCCTAACAAAATCTCCTGCAGAGAATGAACAATGAGAATGAGAATATTATTTCCCAAAGCTTTATAATATTAAAGATCGAACATTCACCTGTGTTTTCAAGGAGATACATCCTGCTTTTATTGTTTGGCCAGAATCTGAAACTCCAAGAGGTAAAAAAATTCCGAAACAAAAAGATATTGATTTAGAAATAATGGTTGCTATCAAGTGAATAAATTATAATTTGATTTGCAACTGATAAGGTAAACTTGAGAATACCTGTAGCGCATGTTCCAAACACGTGAAGTTCCGATGTCTTCCATGGCAATAGAAATGCCGTCTCTTTCTTCCAGTTCCGGGAGATGGGTTTCTGCTTCTTTCTGTTAAATATTTACAATTTAGTCAAACAAAATAAAATTAATTAATTAACTCTTTAACGTCAAAGAAGAGAAATGATCAATAGAACTAATTTTTAATTTGCTCCGGAAAATGCAATCATAAAACAGAAATTAGGTTAGCATACTTTTGGCAGCACGATTCTTCCAAGATTACCAACATCGCTCTGCTTCAATACTTTTTGCAAAAGAAACCTCAGGTTCTTATCAGGCTTCCATCCCTAAATAAATACATACACAACACCAACCATTAAATTACTTTTGGCCAACTACACGATGTATTATTAACCAATTAATATCTGCATTTATGCATGTATCACTTTCCCTAATCACAATAAGAAAATGCCGGCATTATTATCCCAAAGAAAGAGATCTACAAAAAAATTATCCACCTGTCGTCTTTCCGATGCACCCTGCAGCTGGTAATTCTGCGCTTGCACGGGCTGTCTATCCGCAGGCAGTGCCGGGTCCGCCGAGGTTGTACCAGTAGCAGAAGATTGCCAGATGACCCAGTTTCCCAGGTTGGTCTGTGCTGCAGGGTTGCAATTTTCGCTACCAAACGTTGCATGCTGGCCGACACCCGGATTCTGAACATGGTTTTGCTGGTTATTATGATGCTGATGATGCCTAGGGTGAGATGAAAGCCTTCTCTGCCTAGCCATCCTTTTCTTTCTGGCTTCCTTAGTCGCGGAAGAACCCGACCTCACCAAACCCTGTTCTCCATGCCCCTGAACAAATGGGTATGGATACTGATTCCCGTACCCGGTAAAAGCAGGCGGGTGGGGTGGAGCTGGTTTGAGATTGTTATCAGGAAATGAGTTGTATTGAGAGGACAGAGCGAATTGAGGTGGCCATGAATGAGCAGACTCAAGCATATGATTTTCAGTCGAAGGGGTATAACCATAGCCGTTGATACGAGACGTTCCATTGGCAAACGATTTACCCCTATACCCAACAACCGGCGGGAAACTCGGCACAATAGTTGTCGGATCAGGGATGTGAGACGGTTGCCCAATCCTGGCCGACCGGGCAAAACAAGGGTTTGGTTCTGGTGGGATAAGATTACAGTCGATGTTAGGGTTTGGAATGGGATTAGGGTTAGGGTTTTGGAAATGGTCTTGATATTGTGGGTAGGGAAGGTTGGAGGCGGATTCTCTCATGCGTCTTTTTTGAAGATGATTAGTTTGCACCCATTCAAGAATCAGTTTTAACAGCTGCTTCATGGCCTCTTTTCCTCCACCTAAACGCCTAGCAGCACACTCTATTGTAGCTTTCTTGATTTTGACCCTTCTTAAGTCTTCTGCTGAAACGGTCTCCTTGTTTGATTTCAGCCACTCCAAGAATACCATGGCAAGATCATTTGAAGCTCTCTCTTCATGGCCATCTGCATTATTGCTATAAATCACCAACTCTTCGTGCTCTTGTTGTAGATATTCATCTTGTGGTTGGTGGTGTTGTTGAAACGCTTCGAGAGGTGGATCGTCTTTCTTAAATATCGAAGAAGGATGAAATAAATCATTGCTATCAAGTAGATCCATGAAGCCAAAATTCTCTATCACATCCATGCAATCAACACCGTTGGTAACATCATCAGCTGACTGGCTGATCTCCATCGAAGCAGTAGTGGACAAAGAGGGCGTAGTTGCATCTATTGATCGGTCTTGATGATTCTTTTTGTCCATATCTTCTTCTGCATCTGACCTTAAAACCGCCCAAGAGGCTGCAGAAGAAGCTGAAGACGACGACGCTGAACTGGCAATGGCCTTCACCGGTGCTGGACTTGACGAAGAGGAAGAAGATGAAGACATGCAAAGAAAATCAGGAAGAGGAGGGAAGTCCGCATAAAAGATTGAAGTATCTTCTGCATTGAGTAGATCATCTTGCTGTCTCTCAAGCCACATCTCCCTTTCTGCAGAACCCATAACTTATTCTTCAGCCATAGCTTCAAGACCAGTACGACATGTTTCAATTTTAGCTCTTGCATGCAGATCTTCAACAGGTAGTTGCAAATTCATCATTTCAGTTTTCTTCCGAAAAAGAAGAAGAAAATAAAAACTTGCAACTTGAAAGGACGATCTGTGGTTGCTAAGATAGATTGTGAGAAAGACAGAAAGCAAATAGAAAAATGAAAGGAGTAATGAGCGAAGAAGGATAGGTTTTCTTTTGTGTACGGATAAGTGCAAATGAGAAGACTGTGTCCGGTTAAGGAGGCATGAGAGAAAGGAGCCGCTTTGGATATCAAATCCTCAACAGTGAAGCAACATAATGCATCTGGTTTTATCAACAACAAAGATAATAGAAGTAAACACCTAAACCCATCAAAGAAATCGATCATACCTTCAAAAAATCGTAGGAGGATGAAGTACAAAAGAAAATCTCACTCAAATTCTTATTCGGGCAAGCCAAATCACCGCTTGACATTCAATTTATAGAGACAACCACATGCTTTAAATCCTCATAAAATGGTTTAACCCCATGTGTATTCTGGTTTTTTCTGGGAAGTTTCATTGTCTAACCTTTCTTTTTAGATAAGCTCGAATCCCTTTTTTGTGGTTTTATACAGTATTCAATTAACTTTAGGAGAGAGTGTTTAAAGAAGAAAGAGAGACAGAAGGTTAGTTTTAAAGAGAGAGAGTTTAAGAAACAAAAACAAAGAAAAACAAAACCACGTGCCGTTACTTTCTCAGCCTCACTCCGGATATTGTGCCACCAGCCATACGTTCTCTCCTGAATGGTGCCAATCAGCGGTGCCTCAGCCTTTAAGAGTAAAAGATGATCAGATCAGGATAGATTAACCAAGTTAATTATAATACCAGTTACGGCAATTGTTTATGGTTCCTTTCTAGAGAAATTCATACCATTTCTCCATGCCATGCCAAGCCAAGCCAAGCCAAGCATGTATCAACTAACCGGATTTTCCATTTGCCTTGTATCAACGATGTTATCTCTTGAAATTAACCCATGAACGTTTACATTTATTTTACTTGTGCTTAGATGGAAAACCATTTGAGATTTAGACTTTTAAATTTTTAATTTGCTTCTTTGCATTCTAAGGATAACGTTATCTTATGAACTTTATCACATAAACTTAATAAGTAAAAAAAAACTGCATTACATTGAAAATCCCAATTTATACTTGGATGTGTTTAAAATTAGTGTATTTTTGTTTAATTTTTTAAATAATTATCATGTTTTTTATTTATATTTGATGTTTAATAATTTTTGTTTATAATAATTATAACTTTTCAACATTTAATAAATTTATTTTTTGTTAGTAATGATTGTTAATATAAATAAAAATTATAATTAAATAATTTTTTTTAAAAATAACTCTACAAATATTATAAAAAATAAATATTTAATTTATAATTTTAACATTCAATTATCTTTTTTTTTAAATGGGATTTTTATTGTTGATAAAAATTTGATCAAGCAATATGCACAAACTATTTTGAATAACAAATTTTTTAATATGTAAATGAATCACCTTACTCTCAATCAAACTTTCAACTGTTTTAAGTAGAGTTTAATCCTGATGGGAACAGTTAAAATGATGGATGTACGTGAAAAAGCACACCGCAACCGGACCATACCAAACTCATATGGTCGAAAGACAATGAAACAGGACTAATTTTACAGGTACATATCCACTACCAAACTCGATCCATTTCCCTCTGCATTTTTTCTAAGGAGAGAGAGCAGGCTTGGACCGACTCAGTTTCTATTGCTTTCATGAAGGTTTGTCAGGATTCGTTGGCTAAGCGGCGGACTTCACGGTTTTCCGCGACGTGTCCATGTAGTTCTGACGTAACCTTAGCCTCACCTGCTTCCAATCTGCCAATCACCTCGTTCTTCTGCTTCAATCCTTCCAATCAGCTATACTCACAGCTTGTTATTTGACAGTCCATCTCACAGCCCTGTTGAATCCTCCTACGTGTGCAATTAATTAGAGTTTATTTGGAATTTCTGGTATAGACCATTCAGAGATCTGCCATTGGCAATTAGAGTTTTCTTGTTTCCGTACATCACAGGCCATGTGTGTGTTTATATATATATATATATATATTATATATATATATATATATATATATATATTCTCATTTTAAGTTGGTGGCTCTTCTTCGCGTGGTTCTAGGTCAAGATGACTTTCCGTGCAATAATAGTCTGCCACGTGGATGGACATTGTTGGGGTTTTCCACTATTTGTTTATTCCAGATTTCAAGAATGCTGTTGTACAGCCAGCCATTAAAGTTTGACCATCAAACCATATATTAGATAATGAAAATAAACCGATGGTAATTATTAACTCGCCATTGCTAAAGTGAAATCACTCTTCTCATTTATTAATTTATGTTTATATTATAATATAAAGCAAATGATTCTGTTGGAAGTTTGGTGTCCTTGTATTGTCCATTCAAAACCTCTCTTTATCAGACAATATCAGACTAGTAGACCTCATACTTTTCAAAAACAAGTAATAGAAAAATGAAAATTCAACATACCTCAAACCCACTTAGCTTTCTGCATGTAATAATGTTATATTACGAGGGAAAAAAAAATTAGTGTATGTTTGAAAGTAGGTATTATAATTTTTAATTCATAATTATTATACAATAAATTAATTAATTTTTAAATATAAACTAGTGGCCAATTAGGAAACATTGATAATGTTTATTAAATTAAACGTAAACATTATATCTAAGACAACAATGACTGTATTTTTTATTGGAATGAAGGATAAATACTTTGTTTTCAATGTATAGGTAATCCATTAGCTTCATGACCCAAAAAATGACTCAGAAGCAGTATCCACAAAAGTCTACAAATTTACGTGACGTATGGGATATCGTAGGCTTGAGCTAATATAGTTGATAAAGTCTTTTTTTAACTGGCCTTAATTAACGGAGGTCAGCGATCCTATTCAAATGCCATCTTTACCAAAATTGTTACGTTTAAGGGATGGGTATTGGCTAGAAAAAATAAGTAAATAAACAAAGGCTGTCTATCATTTCCGTGGTGCAGAAGAAAATTTCTTGTGAGGAATATGTGGGAGAGTTCTTTGTATATCGACCTGTCCTTTCTATAGAATAGGCTGTGACAAGAAAATGTAAGCAGTGTAAGATCAAACTACACGTGGGTAAGCTTGTGTATAAGTGTATTGATTGAACGGTTTAAAAATACTGTAAGAACTTGAATAAAACAAATATATAATGTTGTTGTTTGCGCATAATGTTAATTTTGTAATTAGAAAACTTTCTCCCAGAATATCCCTAGTACATCTTTAGTTAACATTTCATGATCTGCTAATGAGTTATTTCACATCATTATAAAATTTTTTCTTAAGCTCACTTACTAGCTTTGACCTAGATAGGAGATAGGGTGTAAGACATTATCTTTATCTAGTAATAATCTATGTTTTACCCTATATCAACTAATAAAGGCAGATATGGATAACATTTGCCTCACCATTTCTCTAGTAAAAGCGAAAATGCATATATATAAATGCAAGTATAAATATGTATATAGACGCATTCACATTGAGCACGTACACCAAGATATCATATCACAAAATCATTTCAATAATTTCTCAGTTCATACTCATCAAATATCAATATAAAATTCATCCTTTATGAATCCACAAGTAATGTACATAATTCTCAAATCATATAGATTTTTTAAAATTCACTCTTACTTTGACATTTCTAAATATATAGCCACGAGTCATTTATAAATTCAGTTTCACAACAACAATCAAATATTTACATTCTATTTTATCGAAAAACATTGAAAAATGAATCTATATTTACAAAGCATTTAAATTCATAGCATTGAATATGAATCCACATTCATAAAGCATTTAAATTTATTTATTAAAAAATATTAAAAATATATCAATTTACTCACAGCTCATAGGAGGATATTCACTCCCAAAAATTAATCCCTTTTCTATGCAAAGTCTTCCTTTACAATATCAAGGCCTAGATAATAATATATATATATATATAATATATATTGGTTTTGTAAATTATAACATATAAATTATTATACTTATTATTTATTCATTTCATGAATAAACATTCACTAATCAATGTATACGTATATCATACATACAAGCATGCATGCATATATATACATACATATATATATATATATATTGATTTTGTTCATAGGTTTTGTTGTAAGTTTTGTTAACAATTCTCTAATTATTAACATATGTGTAACACTTTACGCGTTACTATCAATTTTTTTTCTTCTAATTTACTTGTTTGTTGTAATTTCTTATTTCACAGGAAAATTTTCTGTGTTTATGGAGTTGGCTTGGAGTTTTTGGGTAATTGGTCAAACTAGAAACCGTTGTTTTGCTTGTATAAATTGATAACTTAATGTAATGTTTTCTTTTTGGTGCAGTAATACATTTCTATACACATAAACACACATCAAATATATATTGATTTTGTTCATAGGTTTTGTTGTAAGTTTTGTAAACAATTCTCTAATTATTAACATACGTGTAACACTTTACGCATTACTATCAATTTTTTTGTTTCCTAATTTGCTTGTTTGTTGTAATTTCTTATTTCACAAGAAAATTTTCTGTGTTTATGGAGTTGGTTTGGAGTTTTTGGGTAATTGGCCAAACAAGAAACCGTTGTTTTGCTTGTATAAATTGATAACTTAATGTAATGTTTTCTTTTTGGTGCAGTAATACATTTCTATACATGTTCATACACATAAACACACATCAAATATATATTCATACATACATATCACAATGTGTAACTAATTTACATATACATGCGCTTAGTAAAATCTATAACACATATGCACAAATATATGTATCAAATACATGTATTATATCATGCATAATTATTAAATTAAATGCATAAACAAAACATTACAATACATATACGCATTCAAACACTTTAAACAAACATCATAGCATTTATTAAGATTTGAAAACAAGCAAAAACAATTTATTATATAAATGCATATATGCATGTACATATAATCTCATTACATCTATATGTATACATAATGTATCAATACTTAAACACATGCATGTGTTTAACACATTTAAACATATATAATCAACATCAAAAATAATTTTCCATAACCAACTCATAATGGTTAGCATACGAAAATTTGGAATTAAACTCTTTTAATTTCCAAACATGAATACATATATAGGTCTTATATGTGCACTGTTTAATATTCATGAAATCAATATCTCAAGAATATAAATATTCGATCAAACACCAAAATAGTAATATACATGCATAAATCATCATTACACATGTTAAATTTTGATGAAAGCAAATTTTTTATCAAAATCCCAACCATGGTTGAATTTCCAACAAATGAAACATTAACGAAAAACAATTTTTCATTAATATCCGCACTTGGAGGAACCCATAAAATTTCAATGATCTATTCTGATTTCTATTTAACCATTATAATATCAAAAGGAAACAAATATTGGTGAATTTATTCACAACTCATGTAAACCCATCCACCAATCACCATAAATACCTATAGTTGTTTTAATCACATCGAAACATTCATACATATTCAAATAACACTATCATCTTAATACATATTCAAAGATTATTTTTTTTTGGTTTTCATCTTAATACAATCAAATCATCTAAACATGCTCTGATACTAACTGAAAGAATGAATATAGCTTAAAGATGCAACAAATGACAAAACTTGATAACAACATAAATATCTCATGTATATTTTTTTAATATATATCAAATATATGATGAGTTACCAACCATGGATGCGTTTCTCACCTTGCTAACTTGGTGATTTGAAAAAAAAAGCCTCAAAACCATGAAGTTTCTACAATCTACAGAAGGGCTTTATTAATGGAGATGAAGATTACTGTCATATAGAGAACATTCACAGCTACAAAACAATTTAAAGAACTCTATATTTGAATGCAGATAATTTGAGATATTTTACTTCAAAAATAACGTTTTGATTAGCCATATATAATGCAACAGAACCCAAAAAACTGAAGTAAAAATCATTCACAAGAAAATACCCGTATCAAATCCCTTGTTGTCTCTCATTTAAAACCTCTCAATGCACCCCAATAAATTTTGAGAATACCTTGCAACAAATCGAAATCTTTTAGAACGGGACATTTTTATCTAATCGAAATCTTTTAGAACGGGACATTTTTATCTAACACATCAAACATGTTGATTGAAGTAATACTTTTATTAAAATATCAACGATGCAAGCGTCGTAACCTCGCGGAATTCGCTATCTATTGCTGTAACTGGAGTTCATGGCATGCTCTCCTACGCACGACTTTGACGTTTTGTCCTCTTCTAATTTTATTAAATTGACATTTTAGCCTCTTCAATGCCATGTTTAGCATTGATCCCATTGATCCGATGCTCCTCCTACATAGAACTTTGACATTTTAACCTCATCAACTTTATTATTTTGCCATTTTAACCTCTCCTCCGACGTATAAAATATAACAACATATAGCTTGCTTATTTATTTATAGAATAAATTTTAAAATGTATATTTATTTATAAAAAAATTTTAATTTTATTAATTTTATAAATAATTAATAAAATATTTAAAAAATTTAAAAAAATTAATTTTTTTTATTTAAATAAAATTTTTTAAATTTTTTATTAAATATAATTTTTTACTAATTAAATAAATTTATCGTATCATTAAAATTAAAATAATAAAAAATTTTACCAAACTTTTTCTTATTTGTATGCCTGGATACACCTTGGTCTTCTTCGATTGTAAATTCAATGTACTAATTTGAACCCACTTAACTGTGGCTACTCCCAAGTGTTTAATTCTAAGCACAGATGATGAACAATTTCAAAACTGTTAATCCAATACGACGAGACGAGCCCTAACACTGTAACACTGAGCCTTAGAATAAATTTGAAGTGGCCAAGGCCAGTGCGGCGCATTCAATTTCATTTACTACGCGCACTGTCCCCCAACGCCCTTTTGGCCTTTAAAACGGATACTCCCTCAAGCACAGACCTGTTACAACGAAAAACAACGAAGAAAGAGCAAGAGAGATTGAAGAAAAATAGAGAGAGATGGCAAGGTGGTTTGTCATTGTCTTGCTTTTTCTGGTTCTACATGTAATTCAGACTAGTGCCAGAAACATGCCCAGTGAAGAGCTAGTACACAACACTGCGAGAAATGAAGCCAGTGGTGCTGGTCTTGATAATGAAAAGAACTTTGTCACATACGGCGGCGTTGGCGGTTTCTCTGGCGTTGGTGGTAACGGTCTTCCATTTGGTGGAGTTGGAGGTCTTGGAGGAGTCAATGGGCTTGGTGGTGCTGGTGGACTAGGAGGAATTGGCGGGGTCGGTGGCGTTGGTGGACTCGGTGGCGGGAGTGGGTTAGGTGGAGGAGTTGGGAGCTTAGGAGGCTTAGGTGGCGGAGTTGGGGTCTTAGGTGGCTTCGGGCGGCGGTGTTGGCGGCGGTACTGCTGGCGGACTTGGTAGTGGTACTGGAGTTCTACCTTACCCCTGAAATACGTGGAGCTTTATTGTTTGGGGTTTAATTACTTAATCTTGTTTAAATGTTTTGCTGTCATAAAAACTGTTAATGTCTGATCATGTGATTGATGGTGTACTTTTGTTTTGAAATGTTTGCAGCTTGAAGATCTTTCACGTTACGTTGTTATGTTTATGTACTTTAGTGGATATTTCACTCAAATAATGTCGTTCTGTGTTTTATTTTTTTCTCAATGGAAATGTTTCTTCCAGCACTTCTGCCTAAAGATGAAAATATCAATGGTTATGCATTACGTGCGCTAGTTTAACAGAAGATAGAACATTTATCTGGCTGCGATCCCGAATTCCGAAATCCTTGGGTACATGCAGTCGACCTATTACTCATCCTCATTCCCCCTAACCTAACCAGAACTGATGATATATATGATATTACTCTCAAGTAAATTTCATCATTACAAGTGTGAAAATAATATTGAAGTTCATGGCCACTTTGGTCAGCTGCTTAACATTCAAGTCTGATGGTACAACTCCTGCTGAAAAAAATGAGAGAGAGGGAAAATGGACGGAGATCCGTGATACTGAATTTGTTGGAAAATTATGAATCAACATGTCATTGAATAAAAAAGTGTTGAGTGAAATAATTTTAATTTTATTAATATGATTAATATTATAAAATTATTTAATTGAAAAAATAAAAAATTTATTTACTAATAAATAAAAATATAAAAAAATCTTATTATTTAATTAATATAATAAAAATTTTATAACTTTTTTTTAATATTAATAAATATATTTTTTATTTTATTTAATTAAATAATTTTATTTACAGAACTGTTCCACCTAAATATTTTTTTGACCACATATTTGATCTTGTAATGAATGCTTCATGCAGAAAGGTCGTGGAATAATTATTGCCGCACCCTCGATGTTATGGCACTGAAGAGAATAATTTTTCGAACATACAAGTTGAACCAAGCACATTATGTGTCCGAATTTATAATTCATGTAAGTATGATGTGTGTGTTTTTCGGAAGATAGAGCTTAATGTTTTAATAAGGAGCAAACTTGTTAGTACTAAACCCTTCTTCACGATCTAGTACGAGAGTGAGACCTTGTGTACCCGGACAGTGTTTCTGTGGAAGCCTCATTTTTATCAACTCGTGTTTAATTGTTTAATGATTCTGTTTAGGTTATGATCATTTCGAACACCCTGTGTACCTTGAACTTTTTGAGTTCTGGACATTTCAAATGAAATTGTTCCACGTGTTTTAAAAAATAAAAGTCGTAGATGAGTTTATGTGGCTTACATATGTATACATGGCTTTAATAATATTATTCTGGATTTGCCCTTGTTCTCGAGGAAATGGTCAAAGATCAAAATTTTGAAGGACCTACACATATATCACCAGACCGACAAGTTGATTAAATGAAACCTAACATCATGACAGTGCAGCGCAATTTTGTTTAAAGGTGTGTCAGCTCTTTCTTTACAACCGGTCAATCAATTTCGGTGCCAGAATAGTAAATAAGAGAGAAGTTTCTCTGCCGCACAAGCTGACAGTTGGTGAGAGCATTTATGCATTGGTGTCTAATAATCACTCAATTTACCAAAACATATTAACTCCATCCCGTGCAATCCTTGGGATTTTGGCATTATGATCTTCCAAATGTTTACAGCTAAACAAAGACGTGCACATGCAGTTGAAAATAGTAATTCACTGCATGCCTTGGGTGCGGAAGTGATGAACTCTGTTAACACTAGAAATTCATTCTTAAAGTATAAGAGCCAATTAACACCAAGTTATGGACTCAATATTCATATATATATAGTATCGAATATTAAGGGTTTGACAATATACCATACCTTTAATCCGATTAAAGTGTAAGATAATAATAGAATTAAATAAAATGTAATTGGCAGTGAAGATGTTCACTTGAAGTGTTTAAACATTTTATTATGATATTGAGGTGTTGATATATTACTTGATGTCAATATAGTTTGTGGGCAAAATTGTCTTTTTCATGTTATAAGATGTGTCTGGTTAAAATAATTTAATTGGTGGAAGAAGATTCATTTCTATGCCTACTACCATATTTATAATGAGCCTATGAGATCACACAATTAAATTTTGAATGTTGACTAAAATAGTATTTTGGTTATTTCAAAATTAGTGGTCATAAAAGGCAAGCTAGCATTTGCATTAAAATCACATGATGTATTATAATAAGCTCACCATCAATTTTGCCTTTATTACATTATAATATATTGGGACATTAGATGCCTTAAGATAAAATAAATATTTTAAGATAAAGAGTTGTTTTAATTGAATAATGCCAAAAGATAAGTGTTGTTTTAGATTAAGATAAACATTTGTCTTAAAAAGATAATATCTTAAATATATTTAAAATTTAAATTACTTGAATTTTAAAAATAATAATATAAATACATTTGTAATATTATTTCAATTATTATCTTTTTATTTAAAATTAAATTTTTATCATCGTTATCTCTTTTCTTTTAAATTTTAAATTTATATTATTTTTACCTTTGCGTAAAGTAAGTGAAAAAGAAATAAAAAAGATATATGTATTTTTCTTTTTTGAACTAAAAGTAATTTCAAGTGTTGAAATCATCAATGAATGAACATACAAGGTGCTATCTATTGGTGTAGACTGATGTAAAAGGTGGGTACACCTCAAACACTTCAAAGGAGCCAAAATCAATGAACAATGGAGTGAAAACTAATTAATAAGATTACTTGAAGTAATTTTCTGCTTCTATATATTATTTTACACTTATTAAATTTTAGATTTGAAACTCCATGAATCATATGTTATACAATAGATCTACTTTAAGGTATCTTATCTTATTATTATTATTAGTAAGGATTTTTGTGGTACAATTGTCAAATTGTATAACATATTACTCAAAAGTTGTTGGTGGTTGCTCACTTAGTTTCTTTATTTATAAAGGTGATAGAGTTCGATTATTTTTCATCAAAGATTTTGAATAACTGTTATATTTGTTAATGTGCATTGTGTTTTTAAAAGAATTCCAAATGTGTAAAAAAATTAAAAATGTATAAAAGAATGTTTATGATCCTACAATTTAGTCATTGAAATGTATTTACCTATCACTTCCAATAATTTTTTAATTTACATTGAGATCAAAATTTACTCTAATACTACATTAAGTTTTCATTTAACCTAAAAATTGAAACTTGAAAGAAAAAATTCAAACATTTATATTTAAGTGGCTTAACAATCACTCCATAATTAATTCATCATTTCTTCAACTGAAATGTTTTTTGTAATTGCAATGGATTATGTCCATTTAGATTTGAAGGGTCCTAACGGGTTCCATCTTTAAGCAATGGGAGGTATTTTCTCTTTATAATTCATAACTTTTCAAGGAATTTATAGGTGAATGTACACAAGACAAAGAATTACGTTCTTGAAATGTTTAACAAATGGAAGAATCTAGTTAAAAATCAAATAAAATAGAGAGTCAAAAGGTTGAGAATAAATAATAGACTGAGTTTTGTAGCCAAGCTTTTAAAGATTATTGCAAGACAAATGGAATAGCATGGCACAAAACTATTGTGGCAACTTCTAAGCAAAATGGTTGAGTTGAGAGAATGAATATAACTCCGCTAGTTAAGAGATACCATTCTTCTTCATTGTCATTCTACTAGAAGGTAAGGTGGATTATATGCTCTGTTGGACAGTATGAAACTACCATTACTATTTCAGGCCTGACATAAGGGTCTTTTGCTTGGAGGCTTCTTAAGACCCTTTTAGGAGATCATCAGTGTTTTACATTAACATCCATAACATGGATCTACTTGGAGTGAGATTCTCTCTATTTCTTTGCCATTTACTGCTTCTTTTCAGATATGGTAACTTCTCAACTTGATATTCCTTAGGGTGTTAACAAACAATTTCCCTTTCTAGAGATTAATCAGCCTGCATTGGTTGCCTTAACCACCACAAATTTTATGGTCTGCCACTCCTTTATGATGTTCAAGGCTTAGCTATTGTAAATTTTTCCCAAGACGTGTATCCTGTACAAGATTATATGTACTAACTTTTCTCCATTAAACATAGCTTGAGTATTTCCTTACTTGGAGTTAATTTTCTCCATGCCTTGTTACAAGGCTTTTCCATTAACCTCAGTTCTTAATGGTCATTACACTTTTTCCCAAAGTCAAAATATGAACCAGTGTAGTTGTACCCAAATTCAACACTTGTAAAAATTTTTAAGTGCAATTAGATACACTTGCAATGAGCCTGCCCATAAACTGGCCAAGATGGATGGCATTGTTGAATGCAAAGAGATTCGTTCGGCCAGAGGAGGTCCAACTGATACCTGCGCAATGATTCTTTGCCTTGTTGAATGAATATGTTGCACTTTAAAATAGTAATAAAATAGAAACATAAAGGATAAGTATTACACTATGATTAATTTACCAACTTCAACAATAAAAATACATTTTATTGCTCGGATATTTTTAAACACGGATTCTTTTCTCCATCAATCAATACTTGTAAAATTTTATGATAAATTAGATATGATGTTAAGAAAAATAATTTAGGATTTAAGATAAATAATTATATGTTAAATGGGTGAATATTAGGTCATGTATTTTACTTGGATTAAATCACCTTTATAATAATATAGACTGAGCAATTTTCGAAGTAAGAAATTTTTTACTAAAAAATGAATGCTGAAAGTATATTTTATGAGGGTGTAAATAGACCAATTTATATTTTTATATATACTTTAAGTAATTTATGTGTACATATAATTTAAAAAATATATTAATTATATATAAATTCTTGCTATACAAACTAATGTACATTAACTAGAAGAGAGATATATCTAATAATATATAATACTAACACATTAATTTATAGAAATAACATATATCAACTGATAACCACATATGGAAATCATTTGATTTCAAAACTGGAAGTTGATTTAGCAATTTCCATTATGGTAATCAACCAAAATTATATCTTAAAATAGAAATTAAAAATAAAAACATATCTTATCCTGTCAATGGTAAACGGAAGTGAGTTTATCAATTTCCATTACAGCACTAAAGCAAAACCGTATATTGAATTAAAATTTCATGGAAGTAAAATTATTGAGTTGTAAGACAACCAATTTGTGTATTGCATGTAAGTATTATAATAGTATAAAAATTGCAAACTCTATGTATAAATTACGAGACATAAATTTTCACACAATATTGTTGATAATTATTAACATTTTTTTAATCGTATTAATTTTATATTTTAATTCAATTAATATTATCACTTCGCATCAATTTTTATACAATAATTGGTCTAAAGAATTTGTATCTCTAATACTACTCTAATTATTATCTATCCTGATTAATTCCATATTTTTCCACATCTACTTCATCCATCCATCTTTATACCATTTCATATTGAAAATAGACCCAACCAAAAAACCAAATGCAATGATCAAATACAAAAAAAAGAAAAAGTTTTTTATAAAATTTTTGAAATAATAGTTTAATTTAATTAATTAAACTTTCTATAAATGTGTCAATGGTAAGACAACCCAGCATGTGCGTTGCAATTTACTAAAATTAGAAAACTTCCATAAACTTAAATAGGTCAATGATATTCTAAAATGATAAGCATGGAAGGTAACAAATATATGGCGATTATTTAAAGAAACAATAACCCTCAATTACAAAATTCTTATATGTAATACTTGTGATTCGTTTGTATTTCAAGTATAGATACTTTTAACACTGTAATATGAAAGCAGAACAGTTGCAGATGTTTTTACTTCATTCTCTCTCCATCAAAACTAAAACAATGATATTCCTCAAAATGAATGTGAATCTGAAGATACTGTTTTTTGATCTTGCCGTAGCTATAAGGAACCCTAATTCGGCCTCCACTCATGACACAACATGGCGCGTACATGTTGTGAATGGGCTGAGTAACAACAAGGTGCTGTTCGTACATTGCAAATCTGGAGATGATGATCTGGGCATGCACAATCTCACTGTCGGTACTGAAACTAATTGGCAGTTCCGAATGAATTTCTTCGGGAGCACACTTTACTGGTGTTACTTGAGTGTGAGACAACAGCAAATTCATGACAGTTTTGATGTGTTTTGGAGGGATCCAGACCTTTTTTACAGATGCAAGAAAAAAGACTCTATTTGGATTGCTAAAGACGATGGATTTACATGAGAAATATTCCCAAAAACTGTGATGAGTTTCGCCATAAATGGCAACAAGGAGCGGTGGTCTAAATTGGTAGTATTTTAACTCTTTCCCTGCTGTGCTTCATATTTGTGTACGTTCTTAAATCCTGAAATAAAAATAATGCAGGGAATTGAGAAGACCTTCAGTGCATTGTTATAGAATTTGTTTTATTTTATATTCTTTTCTCTCTTTGTTCATTTGTTTGTTGTTTTTTTATTATTCTTCTCTTTTAAATTCAATTTAGCAATATCTATATATGGTAATTTAAATTAAAATTAACTTTATTAAAAAGAAAATTCTATATATCAATATTATTTTGTCTCGTCAATTTTAAGACAAGCAAACGTGTTGTGTTAAAATTCCAAATATTTAATCACTTACTCCATTCATTTGTTTGTTGTTTTGTAATTATTCTTCTCTTTTCGCATTCAAAAAGGTTAATGCTCCATGAGAATAATACGCACACACATACATATAAAAACCCTAAGCTTTGTTAAATGTGGTTTTGTAATGAGTAACCAACCACGAACTACAGTAACCTCCCGTTAATCTAGTATAACTATCCATTAACAGAATAATAACTCGAACAAGCTTTACGAGAGAACACAGTCATTACAAAGAAAGGGCACCGACAAACTTAACCACTAAAGTTTTTTTTTCTAATTTTCATTTTTAAATATTTGTTGATTTAAGTATTAGAGAATTATCATTGGACACATCGATAGTTTAATCCATTATTATCTTGCAGAAAAAATTAGGGCGAATGGCATATGACAAAATTAAAATAATATAAAAAAGAATCTGTTGATTTCTAGTACTCAAAAATCTAACAATAATAATTTTCGTAAATGACTACTGAAAATATTATTATTACATCTTCCTATATTGTTCAAACAAATCTATTCATCTATCTAGCGCGACTGTTTAATACTAGTCAACTATTAAACTTTTTAATATGGTGGTTTCTACCCTATTAATTTTGAAGAACTTGAGGGGATTGAATTGTTAGAACTGGGCTTCTCCTCTTTCTTGGATTTCGGGCTTTGCTATGGATCTGCCTAAATTAAATAGGTCTTGGCAAATTTGAGACTCTGTCATTCCTTTCAAGATTTGTCTTTTGATAATCTAGAATTTAACTTTTATACATAATTAGTTGTTTTAAATTATTTATTTAAAATTTTAAATTTTATGTTACTATATTTTTTGGTAAATTATTAGTCTGTTGCTCGTTGTGTTATATTAGATTTTTGTGAAAAAAATGCAAGATCGGTCGAATCACGTCGGAACTCTGGTATAATATCATTCTATTATCTTTGTTGTCAATTTCTGTCATACCGTATAAATGAGTTTGATGTTCCAGAAAATTCCCATTTATGCACTGGCCTTTCCAACCTTATCCTCCTTCCAGATTACGCTTTTAAAGTACATACAGATCAGTTTCTCTTTTTTGAGTCATTTCTTGTTAAAAAGTATTGATTTTTCCATTAATTATATTTTGTCATCATGTTACAAGAATTAAAAGTTGGCTGACAAATGGAAACTAAAGAAAGCAATAGAAAGCAATTGCCTTAATTAAAGAACAGCTTATCCTTTCAGGCTTAAGCTAGCACACATGCAGAAACCAGAACAATAGCCAGCCTTACGACTTCAATCTCCATTAGAGAAAAACCAGTTGCAAGACCAAAACCGAAAGCCATGACCGTTTTCAACCTGAATTATCTGATATTATTTGTTGTTGTTGCCCTAGCCATAAGACCGTCAATTTCCCCAGTACCCACAACAACATGGCACGTGCATGTTGTAAACAACCTCAACAACGAAGTACTGTTTGTCCACTGCAAATCAGGCAACGATGATCTGGGCGAGCACAATCTGACTGTGGGGGCTGAATTTACTTGGAAGTTCAAGATGGACTTCTTTGAAAAAACGCTTTTCTGGTGCTACACAAGCAGACCAGACGGTTTTTGCGCCTTGTTTAATGTGTTTTGGAAGGATCGTGCGTTGTTTTACAAATGCAATTTCAAAGAGTGCTTTTGGATTATAAGAGACAGGGGGATTTACTTGAAAAATATTCCTGAAGACTTTGAAGAGTTAAAGCATGAATGGAAAGACCCGCCATGCTAGCCAGTAATCATTATAGAGTGTGAGATTGATACTTTGCATACATTTCTCTTAAGTGATAATAAAATTGAAGGGAATTGTGAGTTTCATTTTTTATGCTT
The DNA here is from genome assembly GCA_019650275.1 of Xylocarpus granatum. NCBI lineage: Eukaryota > Viridiplantae > Streptophyta > Magnoliopsida > Sapindales > Meliaceae > Xylocarpus > Xylocarpus granatum. The sequence goes on from BNST01000646.1 coordinate 43,857, forward strand.
TTCTTTGTCTTGTTTGATGCGATAATGGAAATGTATACAACGAATAGGTACTGTATCTGTAAAACAACAATTTCATGATGGTTGATAAAATCAAAATAAACAAACTAAAATTTATAGGAATACTTCTTTAAAATACAACTCAATCCGCTCAAAATCAGAAATTTATTTTAATTTTTTTTCAAAGATTATAGAAAATAATCCAATCTACTTGAGCCGGTGTCACTTTAAGAGATTTGAACCAAATAATACTTATCAATAAATACAATTTAAAATAATATTAGATATCCTAAAATTCATCCTACAAAATAATAATTTTAGAATAACATGTAAAGTGAAATTATATCTATTCTAGAAATAATAATATTTTAAAATTTTAAAATTATTGATTATACATTTTTATTATTAATACAATGAGTGTCATGCTATTTGATATATACTTATTAAGATAAATTATTGAGAATTTACAACAGAAATCTTTTATGGTAACTGTTACTATTTCACAAATTTATAAAATATAAGAACATAAGCAAACAGAGGTTTTGAAAAATAAAGTTTGAGATTAAATTTAAAATTTTCATCGATACTTATCATAAATCAATTTTTCGTACAAAAATATTCATGAAAAATTTACGCAAAACATTTTAGATTAATAATTTTCGTCTTTTTTTTTCATAAAGTGAACTTAATTTTGATTTATCCTAAATTTTATCACACATTTTATTTTTTTTCATATAAAACATTAAAATCAAAGATTTAAACAGTCAACAAATATTATCTAATGCATTTCAAATACCAAAAAGAAAAGTGGGGACTCTAGGAAGTCAGGCCGCCGAGGCCTCGGATCTGACCCAGAAAGGCTGCACCACAAGTACCTTCAAAATCACCCTGTTAAAAAAATGCCTATCATCACAATTAACACATAAATTTTGCACTTTTGTAATTTAAGGATAGAGAGGAAGAGATGGAGCGTTGGTTTAGTTGGGGAGAAAGAAAAACAAGATAGATAAAATTATATAAAATGAAGAAAGATAATATACAAATGTTGTTATTTAATTTAAAAAATAATTATTTTTACATTTACGTCATCTTTGATATAAGATTTAAATAACAAATGAAAAATAAAATAATAATAAAGTATTAAAAATATATTAATCTAATAATTAATAAATTAATAAAAAATTTATGTAAAATTAAAAAATTTTCAATCTTAACCTTCACATGTGTATTTGTGTGTGTATATATAAATCAACTAAAATATTTTAAAATAAAAATATTATTTTTTTTTAAAGAATTTTTTTTTATAATACTCTCAAATATTATAAATTATGTGAGTTTTTAGTGTCACATCTTTTTGTATAAATAAATTTAAAAAAAAATTTATATCTATTGTTGATTTAATAAGTGGAATGACAGATAATGTGATGCATACTTGAACTAATTTTTTTTTAACACACCATGTTTTATTGGTAGATAAGTTTTGTTCAACACACCATGTTACTCAACATTTATGGACATGGAGGGTTGTGTGAGCTTTTTTGTGGCTTGTCTGGCTATTTAAGAAGCAAAAATAAAATATTAATAGCGATCGAACTGTTTGGATACAAACGGTATACAAATTCAGTGGGATTTCTTCTGGTTAATCATCGGCTGTTTCTGTAACAAGTACCCATCAGGAACTCACTGCTTTGGAAATGTTACTAGCTGCACATAATCAATGGTTTGGATAGCAAAACAATGAGGCCCGCTGCAAATCCGACGGTGACATAGGGGGGGCAACCCCCGTATCGCTGTTCGTGAAGCATATAGGTGGAAATTTCATGTCTACTTTGGTCGAACACAAGTTAGAACTGCAAATTGACGTGGCTTCGTGTTATTGCCCCCCGCGATTGGGGGTTTTTGGAATATTAATGTTGGGGTTATTCATGCCGCTGGACATTGCAAGAAGATGGGATACGTTCAGACAAGTGTATAGATCATCAGAATGTAGATTTAAGAATTGCATGTAAATGAAAATTAGTAATTTATATTAATGTATGTAGCCATGCATACTCTGTTTTCTCTAATAAAATTGGTACAATGTCAGTAATATCTAAAAGTGTTTTGGTGTTGATTTTATTTTTCTTTTGTCAACATTAATTTGGTAATACGATATTTATTTTGACGTAATTTTTATATAAATTATCGCGTTATTTACGAATAGTTTAACTAATAATATAATTTAAATTTTTATTAATTTCTTGTGTGTTTATATAATAATTAATTTAAACTGTTAAATTTATTTTTCTCTTTGTATAATTATGATTAACAAACAGACAAAGATCATTTGGTTATTTAGAAAATATATATACCAGAACTAAAAATAAAAAAGTTAAATTTTTGAACAATTCGTTAAGATACATTTCCTCTGTATTATAAGCCCAAAAACAAATCCAACAGGCCCAATAATATGATGAACCCGCAGAAAAACTCTCCCAAAGCCCAACGCAGACTCACTCAGTCTCATTTCCTTTATAAAAATCTCTCAGCTGACAAACCGCGGGCAAAGTAACTTGATCCCTAAGACAACAATCTCTCTCTCTCGTCTCAGTTGAAATCGGACGAAGCCATGGGTCAGGGCTCACCGGGCGGTTTAAACCGGCAAGGTCCAGGAGGAGACCGGAAGGGCGATGGAGCCGACAAGAAAGATAAGAAATTTGAGCCGGCGGCGCCCCCCGCCCGAGTCGGACGCAAACAGAGAAAACAGAAGGGACCAGAAGCGGCAGCCCGACTTCCGACCGTTACGCCGCTGACTAAGTGCAAGCTAAGACTGTTAAAGCTTGAGAGGATAAAGGATTATCTGTTGATGGAAGAAGAATTCGTTACCAATCAGGAGAGATTAAAGCCGCAAGAAGAGAAGGCCGAGGAAGATCGATCAAAGGTTGACGATCTGAGAGGGTCACCGATGAGCGTCGGGAATTTGGAGGAACTGATTGATGAGAATCACGCCATTGTTTCGTCGTCGGTGGGGCCCGAGTACTACGTGGGCATTTTGTCCTTTGTCGATAAGGATCAGCTAGAGCCTGGCTGTGCTATTTTGATGCACAACAAGGTACTTAAATGTAAATTTTAGCGTTTTTTCTGTTGACTTTTTATGGCCGATGAGGGATTCATTTGGAATAAAGTTAGGGTTTTGAATGCAAGTTGGGTTAGATTGAGCTCAGGGTATCGACTAATCTCTGAATTTGCCGGAATTTATCTTCTGGCTTTAATTCTTGTGTACAATAGTCTATGGATTTGAGCAAAACGAAATAGCATGAAGTATGGAGAATATTAGGATGTCAAAAATGCAATGTTTTTGAAATTTACGAGATTGATGCAATTCTGTCTTTCGTCAAATCATTTGTGTGGAGTAGAGAAATTTTGGAATGTGACTTTGGATTTTGAGGAGATCACGGAATTGGGTTTAAGTTTGACAGACTATCTTGTGCTTACTTTGTTGCATTTTATACTGTGTGCATTTGTATGCATAAGTTTCCCTCATGAAGCATGATAGACTACATTCTGTTTCAAGCTGAAGATTTGTTCTTGCTTGTTTTGACATAATGCTTGTGCTATTCATGAATTAGTAAACAGTTTAAATTAGCAGGTTCTAACAATCCTTAATGGCCTTTGAACAGGTTCTTTCCGTTGTTGGGCTTCTGCAAGATGAAGTTGACCCAATGGTGTCTGTTATGAAGGTCGAAAAGGCTCCGTTGGAGTCTTATGCTGATATTGGAGGTTTAGATGCCCAGATACAGGAGATTAAAGAAGCTGTTGAGCTTCCTCTGACTCATCCTGAGCTATATGAAGACATTGGTATCAAGCCTCCTAAGGGGGTCATATTGTACGGAGAGCCCGGAACAGGCAAAACCCTACTTGCAAAGGTGTGTACTTGAATGTATTTAGTGTTAGACTGTTGCTTTATCAATCTGTCATGTGTTTTGACTCACTGACTGCATTATCTTCTTGATGCTTAACTTGTGTCTACCTATGCATTATCTTCTGCATTGTCAATCTCTCTGCTTATTTGCATCTTTTCTTCTTCTTCTTTTTGGTTAAGAAATGATGTGTAAATTGAGTGAAAATGATCTTCTCAGTAGTCAATTTAGCTATTCTACCATGACTGGGTTTCCATTAATTGTCACCATCAACCTTTCAAATCATTGTATTTGGTCATTCTTTTTGTGCTCTGACATAGAAATGCACCTAATGTAAGATCTTTTGCAACTTCCGTTTAATTTTCGCCCATATATGGCATCTAATTAGTTTTCAATCATCTTCACAGTTCTATATTGAAGTGGCAGCATCTTCTGCACTACTGTGCATCTGTAGGCGTGCATATAAACAGCAATTTGCACTTGTGCCACATTTAAGCTCATATTTTCTCATATAATTATCTGCTTTTCTTATTTAATCAGTAAGATTGTTGGTAATTTTATACACTGCGCCTTGAGCTGCATGCCATGCGCAAGGACTGTGTCATTTTTTGTGTTAGGTCTATTATGGGGGACATGAGAAATTGTATATTGTGGCTTTTGGGCGTTTCTTTGATATGTACTTGTACTATCTGCTTTCCATATTATATAGTGTTCGTAGTAGACAGGAACTGACAGACATATTGTAATTTCTTCCTTTTGTTCATAGTAAGTGCTTTTTAAATGTTGGTATTGACAACTGTCTTGTTTTGTATGGCCCATTAGGGTTGCATTTCTGCATTGCTTGGCAATCATATCATCTATTCCTATTTTTTCAGGCAGTTGCGAATTCAACATCAGCAACTTTCTTGCGTGTTGTTGGTAGTGAATTAATTCAAAAGTACTTGGGAGATGGACCAAAATTAGTGAGGGAGCTTTTCAGAGTTGCTGATGATCTGTCACCTTCTATTGTCTTCATTGATGAAATTGATGCTGTTGGTACAAAGAGGTAATTACTTATTGATTCACCTCTGACAAAAGTAATCTTGATCTTGAGAATGTTTTTGCTCAACAAATTCTGTATGCCTACAGGTATGATGCCCACTCAGGTGGTGAACGGGAAATTCAGAGGACCATGTTGGAGTTGCTGAACCAGTTGGATGGTTTTGATTCAAGAGGAGATGTCAAAGTCATTCTTGCAACAAACCGAATTGAAAGTCTTGATCCAGCTTTGCTTCGGCCTGGTAGAATAGATAGAAAGATTGAATTTCCTTTACCTGATATCAAAACAAGGAGGCGTATTTTCCAGGTATGTGTGAAATTTCGTGGGCATATGAAAGCAGTGCACTTATGTACTGGTTGAGTCTATTACTCTTACTTCTCAAGAATAATAAAGATATATTAAAAAAAAGAAAAGAAAAGAAAATCTATTAAGCCTGTTTATGTGATTCACTAACTGATCTTCATATTTGTGGATTTGCAGATTCACACATCAAGGATGACCCTGGCCGATGAGGTCAACTTGGAAGAGTTTGTTATGACCAAAGATGAGTTCTCTGGAGCTGATATAAAGGCTATATGTACTGAAGCTGGTTTACTTGCTTTGAGAGAACGCCGCATGAAGGTGAGCTCAACATGCTAACTGATGACTTATTTAGTTTGATGTTTCTGTCCTTTTTTGGTTCCTGTGCTCCAGAGATACAATCTGTGACTGACTAGTATGGTTGTTGTATTAATTAATACACCTGCGCCCTTGTAGTGAGACTAAGTTGTTCACAAATGAAGTTCATTGGTATGTGAAGTAATGAAGCTCTCTAGATGCATGCACTTTTATAGAGAACTGAGTGTAGGTGATCAAGTTTCCCTTGTGCCCTTGGGTAAATGCAGAAAGAGAGATTGGCTTCCTTTGGAGAATGCTGACCATCCTTGATGCTATGATTTGTGGGAAACTGTAGCTTCACACCAATATTAGCCTGGTAGCCATTTGTGTTAAGATTTCTGGGAATTGTTATTAGACCCCATTTTAGTAGGATTTCAAGATGCTCTATGTTTAAGAACTGACAGACATTTTTACAAGACTCTGTTTTGGTAGGATTTGCAGCTGACTGTGCAGATCAACTCAATATGTTTTTATCTTTATGCTTCAGGTGACGCATGCAGATTTTAAGAAAGCAAAGGAAAAGGTGATGTTCAAGAAGAAAGAAGGAGTGCCAGAAGGGCTTTATATGTGAAAGATTGTTCTACATGTACTCTTTACTTTGTGGACATCTTATGAAGCTGCTGCTTTCTGTTTCAATTTTAAAGATTTATCACCAGTTGTTTTTTTCTGAATTTATGATACTTCTGTTTGGGAATATCTTCAGTTCTATTAGAATATCGACTTTTGTATTGTTTCTGTAGCAACTTGATTCTTAATTGCTCTCTTTGCATCATCGGTTGAACTCATTTGAGGAAACAACGAAAGATTATCAGAGATTAGCCTGTTTCTTTGCTTTTTTCTTTAATATTACTATCTTATTTTGTTTTATGTAATGTTCTTTTTTACTGAAGCCATTATTTGATGAATCAGCATAATAAACTCTTATCAGATGTAATGATAGTCAACATTAACCTCGCTTAAGCTGATGAGTGCTTGTTTCCATTCAAATTTTAGGAGTCCATTGGGCAAGCACCCTATCCTCCACGAGCATGATTTCTTCACTTGTTCGACTGGCCCATGCTTGAAGCCAAAATCCAAAAGCAAGGGCAAACAGCCTGCCAAGCGATAGAAAGGCAAAAAGTTTAGTTTTCTTTTTCTGTTTTTTATTAAATATGATTATTGTTATTTGAAATTTCATAAAAATACTAACATAATTATAAGAAAATTTATAATAATAAACAAGGGTTGTACAAAATATGAAAATTTTAATAGTAACGACATATACTCTCCTAAAAATAAAAGATTTTTGTTAATAATTCAGAAAAAATATTTGACTATATTTTTAAACTAAACTAATACTTAACATAAATCTAGTAAGATTCATAAAAGCACCCTTGTTTTTTAAGTATATAATTTGTTACTTTATAATTTGTTGATAGTGACTATTTGAAGTGTGTGTATATATATATATATTAATGTATTTTTAAAAAAAATATAATTTATAAATATAATTAATTTTTTAAAATAATTATGGGAATTTATTTTTCTTTTTTTTTAAATTTTGGATTAGCTGAAGTTATAAGTTTTCCCTTCATATATATATATATATATATATTATATAATCCGGGACCTAAGAACCAAAAGTAGTCCACCAGAAAACTTTACCAAAAGTTGGAGCAGAAGAGAGCCCCAACCCCAACCGACTGAACTCTCGCCATCATCGTAAGTCTTCGTCTTCCGCGTTGATTTTAGTAACTCTGTTAACAAAATAAAGGAGACCTTTTTGGACCGAATTCAGTTTTTTAATACACTACGACTTGATGATTCTGTTATGCCTGGTTTTAGTCAATAACTGATAAAACGAAGAAGATTAAATCAATTTGAATGGGTCCCCCTGCTCGGCAATGTTATGTGTGCAACGAAGCTCAATCCAAGTACAAGTGCCCCTCTTGTCTTGCTCCTTAGTAAGCTCAACAACAATGACCCTCTTTTCTTCTTTGTTTGCCCAAAACTTTTTAACGTTAGTCGTTCTGATTTTCCCTCTTGCTTCCTGCAGTTGTTCTCTGGTCTGTTTCAAGAGACACAAAGGTATTCCCCTTTTTAATTTGATTGATTGATTTATATTTATGTACAAGAGCAAGCTTCCACTTTTCCATTGGTTGAGAGAGTTTTTTAGTGTATAGCGATCTTAAAGCATAAAATATTTTCAAATTTATATTCGGCTGTCTATAATTCCTATTGTCTTGAAGTTGCTAAGCTTTAGGTAATTGGGGGTGGCCATGATCTTTATGTGCACTATTTTTGTGTTAATTCATTTACTATCCACAAAAATGGAAGTAACAATTATATGAGTTACTCAATAATGAAGAATGAGTGAAAGTTTTCTGTGAGCAATGGGCCAATTCCTTTATATTGTATTTAGGAATCCAGATATTTAGGAATCAAGAGTCGATAGAGGTAATAATATTATCAAAGCCAAAACAAACCGACAGCATATGAAATTGATCCGAGTTTGTACCAAATATTGCTGAAGTATAAATTCCAGAAACATAATCCTGTATTTGCTATTGTTACTTTATAATTTGTTGGTAGTGGCCATTTTATCGTGCTACCAGTTGTGGGAACTGATTTGTGAGTAATGGTTGATGCAGAAACTCCTTGTGCTAAGCCAGAACCTGCTGAGGATAAATCATGTAAGAATTTTGTTACCCTAACTGCATGCAATTCAATTACCTAGTACAGTAGTTTTCATAGCGGAAACAAACGTGTATTCTCAAACTGCCTGTGATAATTCATGAATTTTTGATTCTGTATTAAGGAGTTTTAGATATAGTGGTGTTGTATTTTCTGATGGTTAGGACTTTATCTTTTCTCTTCTTTGTTTATATATGAATATGCATGCTCATAGTTTCCCAGTTACTAGCTAAGTTGAATAATTTTTGTTTTCTTAGCCTACTCACTCTTGTATCAATAAATACCTCCATATGTTTTCGCTCCAATCTTTGACAATTTAACCACTTGTACGTGGAACTAGTATTAATGACAATCTCTTTCAATGGTGAAATGATATGCCTTCTGATATTGGGGAGGAAACATTTATTCTCTTATTTCTGGCTTCATGAAGTAAATAATTCTTCTCCTGTTTCTAGGCATAGGCAAAGCTAAATTTTTATCATTTTGATTTTCATGACCTCAAACAATTATTTCAATGCATGGTTTGCTATCTTCTGGTAATCATCAGGATTCAAGAAGCATGGTTTTAATCAATACAAGCATAGTCATCTGTGCTTTCACATAATTTTAATTTCTCTACTTTCATGCTTGTCAGTTGTTCTGGAACTGCCTGTTGGAAGGCCATTAATTGTGGAAGAACCTGGTGAGGTGTTGCAAAAAGAGCAATTAGAGTCTATAGGTATGATTCTTAACAAGGTTGGAGATATTATTCAGAAAATTAAATCCTGAACCAATAATAATCCACAAATAATAACTCTTTGTCTTGTTATCAAATGCAGCTTCTTCCAGTGAAATCCGCGATGCATTGAAGGATGAAAGCCTTCAAAAACTCATCTTGGGTATTGATGGTTCCCCCCATGCACAGAATGTGAGTACCGTAATTTCAGCTTGAATTAAGACCTTAGAATTTCACTTGCCACAAACATTTTACTTGTTAATAATGTTTACTGCAAAGTACTTACTGCCATTTGGGCATGGATGGAGTAGAGTACCCACTAATCCTGGTGGTTAAAACTTGTTAGGAACTGGACAAAGCTTTGGGAGTAGAGGCATTTCGCATACTGACTGATAAGGTAAGCCTTTGATTGCAGTTAAGAGTATATATCCAAACTTATGAGTGATGTTGAATGCCTACTGAATCGCCATAGAATGTTGCCAAGAAACTTAAATGTTGAGTTTCTATGGGGTAACTTGGTCTCCTTTATTTTCAGATTCTATCATCCATCGGCTCCTGATGGCAAACAGTTGTCACCAGAAGAAGGCATTAAGTTAAATGTTCTACATGAGTATTTCGAGGCGTACCTCCTTCAATATATCTTCGTCCAAATCATGATATAATCATAGAGGAGAAACTGTGCTGCCATCCTGAACTTGGGCAATGTTTCAGTTTTTATGCTTAGTGGCAATTCTAACGAAGTTTTAACTGATGGAAGCTAGAACAAAATTGAGTTGATGATAAGCCAAAAGTCCTCTATGTTTCAATTTTTCTTCTTTGGATTAATTATGCGAATATATCCAGAAAAGCACCCAAGTATCGATAGCAGTTCTTATATGTTTCCCTGTTCACATCATCCTTCCTCAACTAAGAAAATCATATGTTTGGGTTCGTTCGAGGACACTCCAGAGAAAGTAAGCACCCGCTTTAATTTGATCATTTGCAATTTTCTCTTTCAACAATTTGATTCTCGAGTTTCAAGAGTATGATCGATGATGATTTCTTATTTGCCAGTTTTGCAAAGATCTGTACGAAATTTAAGTAGCGGCGGTTCCTTTGTGGTAAGGGCTGGGCTTTACATTTATTTAATGTATTTTTCATCAAAATAAAAAAGAACCACATTTAATGAATTATTTAATTATTAAAATACTAATAATATATTAAAATTATAAAAAAAATTAATTTTATTATTTTTAAAGAAATACTTATATCAAAGCACAACACATATTGTAAAATTTTATTATTAAATTCGTGTAAATATAATTTTGACATAAAATATATTCATATTTAATTTACTAAATAATTTTTTTTGAAAAAAAAACCTTTTAACAATTGAGTTATAAAGAAAGAATTAATCAATATTTTATAATTTTTATTTTATTTAATTTATTATATTTTTGTACAATAATTTAATAAAATTATATTTTACATATATTTACTTTTAAATTATTTAACAAGTTAATAATTATAATAAGTAAATATATATATAAGTTATAATTTTATTAGATATAAAAATTTTAATTTTTTGTGATGTGTTATAATAATTTGAATAATAATATAATTTTTTAAAAATAATTTGTTATATATTAATTCTCTTTGATAATTTAATTTTTTTTTGTTACTTTGTAATTAATTTAGTGTCATTAATTTTATTATTTTTTTTAATTTAATTTTTTACGAATTAAATTTATGATTTAAGCAAATATTTATATATTATACTTAAATGAACTTTTATAATATAACTTTTTTAAAAAAATTTGTAATAATTAATAAATAAAGCAACCAATTTTAAAATTAAAATTGAATCAGCATCGAAAAATAAATTATCCTATTAAATAGAGTAAATTTTAATTTTAAATTTTAAGAATTAATTTTATTTAAAAAAAATTATAATTTTAAGTGAAATATGGAAATCAAAATCAAGATTTGGCCGAACTACAATACTAATACAAAACAGTGACAGACCTTACTAAGGACCTAATGCGAATATTTTACTTTGCTGCTCATCCATATGCTCCTATGACTATTCACTGTTGGCTATTATTTCCCTCTCCTATTAGAATGCACGCTTCTTCCTTTTGAAAAGAAAGAAAGAGAAAGAATGCCATGCTAGTGCTATAAACATCATGACAGCATTCAAAGTGTTTAATTGAGTGACAGGTAATCTCTGGTGACAGAAGAACAAATACATCAACATCCATCGTCAAAGTGATGGCATTTGCATTTCTCTCAATTGGCAGCTGCTGCCGACATTGACATGAATTGACCTCGACAAGCATTTTTCATAACAAGATTCCGATAAAATAAAAATAGAATAAAATTAAAAAAAATAAAGTAAATTAAAAAGGAGGCGGCTAGTTGCAGTCAAAGCAGGCAAATAAAATAATTTTACATCTTCAGCTATAATAATTACATGTTAGACGTTCGTTATCAAATTAGCAAAAGCTGCCCTCAGCTGGGTATTGGCGGGGAGTGTCTTTACACTACAAAACTTGGCAAGTAACACATCCTTTACAAGTGATTCTTGCTGATTAACTTCAACCTGCAATTCATAGCAGACCCCCGTCATTCATGTATTTTCGTTCTAATTCCATGCCCATGTGCAGCCCAACTGAAACCACTTTAGAAACACAACGGATTCGCAACTTCCCAATCTTTGGCCGGCATCACATTTTAAGCTTATCATATCATGTCCCCTTACATTATTATCCAGAATCAGAATCTTGGGCAAGATTGGACAGTGATAATTAAATGGAAAGATGTCATTCGCCGCAATCTTCATTGAAATTAACATACGCCATCGTGTTATCCTTTCATTTCAAAAACAAACATTGCCAAAACTATTGTCATTCGAAATTGAAGTTGAGGCTACTTGGTTTTAAGAAGTAGCATCTTCTTTCGTGGTAAACCTAGAAGTTCTTTTGTGTGCTATGTAGGCCTATGTTACACAAAGTCATCAACTGAAGTGACATACACCAGACACTCCCAACTCTAAATGCAAGAAAAATGTGTATTTTTTTTCATTACCTGCTCTAGCTGATTAAATGTTAAAGCAATTCATAGATATATAAATAAAAGAACATACCTGATGGGTGATTTTCAGGATTTTCGGATCCCTTACTGGTACTTGGTTTATTTGCTGTTGGCTGGACCATCCGTTCGCTCTGTAAAAATAAGGGATGTTATCTAAAAACTCCCAAGACAATCATGACAGAACAGATTGATGAAGGTTAACGAATTTTGTTTTCCTATCAGGTCCTTAAGTAACCAAGTTCAAGACTGACCCAGTAGATCACTTGAATTGTTTTCTCATGTAATGAGACAAGAGCGGAGAGCAATTAATTAAATTCCAAGGGTAGCAACTAGTTTGACTGTTAAAAAGTCTCTTGTACAATAGATCCGGGGATCTAATCCCACTTAGACCAGAGTTTTGAAGAGACTGTTAATCTGAGTTTGGGAAGTGGGGCTGGAACGAGAGAGGCGATGATCATGTTAGCGTGGAAATATCCTGCTAATATTATTGCTACTGAGAGAATCAAGGAGAAATGATGAAGATGGCAAAGAAGTGTCATAGACATCAAAGTTGTTACTTCTATGTAAAAAAGAAGCTGCACGTTTACCTGTTGTAGAGGAAACTGCATCTGGTGGAGGGCAAGATACTGCTGATAAGGATCGGCAAAATTTGTGGGCCTGTGGCTGGTTTGGGTTTTGCATGCCAAATGAATTTAACCTGGGATCAGACTGGTTAGCCGCTTGTACCCTAGACGGATCAGAGACAGGTGGCATATGAAAGACCGGCATTGGAAACCTTGGACCCATATGAGCTGCAGCAGCTGGTGTTGGCATGGCTGAACCAGCTAAAACATTAGGAAATGGCATCATAGGCGGACTCATTCCCATTTCCATGCCCATTGCCATGCCCATCCCAATTCCCATTCCCATGTTTGGCATGTACTGCTGGAAACCCGGGAACATCATAGGGACCATGCCACATCCCATTGACATCATCTGTGGAAATAGATAAGAGTCTGATTTTCGTTATAAATATTGCACAAGCTCCAATTTCTGTTTTTGGCACAGTAGTAAACAATTGCCTTTGTGATATATTTCAGAATCAGATAAAGACAGAGAGCTTCATCATAACAATAGGACTGCTTAAATACCCAGAGATGCAACACATGCCTATAATTGATTGTTGAAAGAAAATGTCATAAAACTGGAAATTATGTTACATAGGAATATCAACTCAATTTTGTTTCAGTAACCTCAGTGCATAGCTCCAGCGCAATACAGGGTTGTTATTCAAGTAAAGGAACTACTAAAGGCACCATTGCATCTGTCTTATCATGATTTAAGGTTGTTATTGAAGTAAAGACTACTAAAGGCAACGTTGCATCTGTCTTATTACATAATTGAAGTATTGAGGATTTAACCATTTTAGCTTGATTAGATAAGAACATGGTTTTCTTGAATACGCTTTTGAATCTGAAGGAGATATAGTTATCTTCATGGATACGCTTCCAGAAAATGTCCAGAACATGCTGATATTTACCAGTCCCCCTGGGTTGCACTTATGGTGTGTGAGGTAAGGAATTGGGATTAGATTATTTGGGACAAAATTAATACTGTTGGGTAAAAGAAAAAACCTTAGGACCAGTGTAACACACTTTATTAAATATGTCAGAAGAGAGTAATGACAGAGCCGGGACAACTAGCTTGCACGCTTGTGCTTGAAAACTTTAAAAATGAAACAAGATTATTTGTTGAATTCAGCTTCATTAATGCAGCAGTATATATTGATGATCTATATGTGTTCCTGACAGATCTACTATGTACGTTCACAAGACAAAATTACGTAATTAGCAGTACAATATCAATAGCAGTTTAACAACTCCATCAATCCAGTGTACAGAATCATATCTGATAAAAAGTTATAATGCAATGAAGAATTAAATTGGAAAGACATATACATCTCAAATCCCATGAACATAGTTTCTGTCAGTTTATATCCAGTATGAAAAATCATCAAACAACTTTAGATAATAAAAATCAAGATCCGAGGACCATACCTGCACTTGCAACTGAAGCGATTTCAGATACTCAATTGCTTCATCCAGCATTGAAGCTTTGTCTGACTGAAAATCAGAAAAAAAAATAAAGCAAAATAACAAAATATTAGGGAGAGAAAAGTGAAATCACTAACGTAGAAAATGAATTCTCAAGATTAATAACAACATAAAGATTAATAATATACACAACTACCTTGTTGCAATGAGGTATGAGCTCCTGTAAAGCCCTCATCTTTTCATTTATCCTATCTCGGCGTCTCTGCATATGAATGCAAAGACATTACTCTCTGCACGGATGAAAACCATTGAACAATAAAATCTCCAAGCAAACTATAGCAACAGTAAAGTACAAACCCTCTCGGAGAGATTGTGGACCTCTGCAGCACGAGATCTCTTTGTAGATGTTGATCCACGACTTTGTTTCTTTGTGTCAATAGATTCCATTTCAACATCCTTTATGAAAAATAAAAAAAAGAATGAAAATCACTTGATTATTTATAACTGCAAGGGGGGCTGACATTAGAGTAAGAAACTTTTACGCCCAAAACATGAAGAGTAACAAGCAACGTCTCATTATATATTCAATCTGTCTTTCTAATATGGGAAGATCATTTGTTTTGAGACCTCTTTTAGATGCTAATATTAGAGGAGTGGCACCACCTTATACTTGCCCTTTTGCACTAAAGCAATAAGCATTTGCAAATGCCGAGCTTTCTACAGAGTAATTGAGAGACTAAAATATTAACATACTTCCCTGCTTATGACTACCATATCAAGGATGGATCGTCAACTGCAAAATCAGACGCTGCACTCCGTGGCTCACATACTCAAATCATTCCACCTCTAAGGTGGAAGACATTTAAAAAGTTCTCTTGTTTAAACTAACTTGCTGATAAAGAGACATCAATAATTCAATACTGATCACTTGAAAACCATTATCAAGCAACTGCTCCCTCATCACTAGTTTAACGATGGCTTTATTGACAGACACTTAGCTGTGTTACAGCAGGAAGATATATATCCACCATTAAGAGTCTAGTTCGGCACCAATTGTTTTAGACAAATTAACGAATCCAAAGCGACAAGTTCCCCCATCTCCATCCACCATTAAGAGTCCAATTCGACATCAAATGTTTTGGACCAACAAAAGAATCCAAAGCAAAAAGTTCCAACTATCTTTTCTCGTAGTGACTGATCACCATCCCACCAACATTAATAACACCATTAACAAATATTTGATAGCCAAATGCACAACCACATTCCAAATAATAATAATATTATTATTATTATTATCTTCATCTCTAGTCACATAATTTTGACCATAGTGTTACCCCCAACCAGCACTTCTACTCTCTTATACTTGTAAACTAACCATCATTCCAATTGGCGCGGAGGCCAGAAGGTTAAAAATTGATTGCTACGGATAAAAGTAAAAGTAAAATTATTACCCTCTCTCTTTTCTTCTTCTTGTTATTGTGGTCAAATCTGAAATACTCTAAAAACAACGATGTCTGAAACAGAAAAAACCGACAGGACGAGTAACCAGTTCCGTGATCAGCGCCATCATTTGACGACCCTTTAACCACCTTTACAAATTAAGATGTTAATACTCTGCAGTTAGGTGCTCACTGCAGCCTATACCCTCCACCAATCATCATCCATCCAAATTCAGTTAAAACCAATTTGGCACTCTGCCATTCCCATTTCCAAGCATGCACGTGGCATGTGCCACGTATGAGTCAGTGCTACGTGTATCGAGTGAAGATTACTGAACTGATGATTCAACCATTAATCTACCACAGACGGACAGATTCTAACGAGCACCGAATATGTGTTGGCATCCCGAGGAGAGTGAATAACGTCGCCCTCCCGCGCAGTGGTCAAGAAAATACTTAAATATTCAAACAAGTGACCACAGTAAAAATAGTGAGCGACTCACCTCGCTGTGACATTCGCCGTCTTTTGCCCTTCCTTTACGTTTACGATCCTCGGCGGGTAGTTTCCGAGCAAGCAGCTCCTCGCTGGCGCTGGAGCCGCCAGGGGATGACGTCAACGCCATTTCACACGTTGCTAAATCTCTTGCTCCAGCCCCACCAGCAGATGAAGTACCCACCACTCCAGCGCCGCTCATGATCCCGAGTCCGTTCTTAACGCCCGACGCCCACTCTGTACTCCCCATTGCCTCCGAAACCCTAGATTGGGGCCCCATCGCTGGCGTATCGCTTGAGTCCACCATCGTCGATTCTCTGACGATGACTTTCTTTGAATAGGACGTTCCCGATACTTTCGTCCTTGACTTATGTCTTGAAAAATGAACAAAATTCTCCGTTCTTGTAGGAGGAGGAATCGGAGGCCTTGAAGCTGAAGCCGAATCTGCAGTAGTGGTATTTTGTTGCGGTCGTGACTCGGTCTCGTGAGTTGCACGTACCTGAGCGGCTGCGGCAGCTGTAGCTGTGGTAGTCGCGGAATTAACACAAGGAGATTGATAAAGAAGATCGGCACAAAAATCCGAGTCAAAATTTGTTTGATTGAGTGGATTGTAAAGCCACGAAGCCATCTCATCTTCTTGAATGAACCGGTGGTCTTGATGTTGATGCTGTTGTTCTTGCTGTTGGTGGTGATGCGATGAAGGGATCTCTTGGGGAGCTGATTGGTCTGCTGGGAGTACGGCGTCGTCGAATTTTAATGGTGGTGATTTCTTGAAAGATCTCTGATTCTGGCTTTGCAAAACAACTGGACCATTTTGCCAGAGA
The DNA here is from genome assembly GCA_019650275.1 of Xylocarpus granatum. Lineage (NCBI taxonomy): Eukaryota > Viridiplantae > Streptophyta > Magnoliopsida > Sapindales > Meliaceae > Xylocarpus > Xylocarpus granatum. The sequence continues at coordinate 60,698 of BNST01000646.1, forward strand.
AGCTCCATAACATCATCCTCAGCTCTGTTCATTTATGTTAAATTAACTCTCAGAAGCCAAGTAAAAAACACAAGAATTTGAATTAGTATTCTGCAAGTAGAGAGAACTTACATGGCCGATTTTTTTGGGCGAGCCAGAAGTGGGGAGGTAGGGATCGAATAATCAACGTCAAATTCAAAATCCGGAACACAGTGATTCATCCTCTAATTAAATTGAATTCAGAAGATCAGGAATCACGGTTTAACCAAAAGGAATCAAATAAACGAAGAAAGAAAATATGCAATTAATGTTGCAGACTTATCGCGACAGAAAATAAATGATCAAGCAACCGAAATTCTGAAAATTAGACCAAATAAATGGAAAGAATAGGATGGAAGAAATTATGAATCATTTCAGATAGAATTGTTGCTGTATCTTGTAAGAAGTTAGTTTTCTGTTTGTAGTAAATGATTTTTTTCTTCTTCTTCTTCTTCTTTCGGTGAGACACGATACGATGGGAGATTTGCGGCCGGAAGATTTTATGATGTTTGTTGTTGTATCCTGTTAATATCTGGTTTGCCTTTAGTGTAATAATGGATGTACTTAGAAGATAAGGTCATTCATCTTTCTCTTTTTTTTTATAAATTTTTTCCTCCCTACTACTAAAAGACGAAAATGATTTTGACGCAATTTGTAATAGAGTTGAGAGAGACTCAGCTTTCTGCGTGCGAATAAAATTTGACGGTTCAGCTTTTGCGCGAGGGGCCTCCTCTTCGAAATTATTTTATATCTGTAGGAAAGTATCTAAAGCAAGATTTCTCAAACATAAATTGATATTTGTACTGACAGCACATCGCTTGTGATTTTGAATAATTCTGTCCTCGTGTGTTTATGGGTGGCAATGACTTATGTGTACAAACGCATAATATTATATAATTTAATTTGAAAAGATTTAAAACGTTGCACATGGCTACAATACAAATGCAAGTTTGATTAATTGGTTGATATATATATATATTATATATATATATATATATATAATATATAATGTGGTACAAATTGTTTGTTTGACTTAGAATTAGCACGTGGTTTCACACTTGTTCACTTTTGGGACATGATTTTGGTGTTGAACATTTCGATTCAATTAAGAAATTAAATAAACAAAAGCTCATGGATCTGGCTTGGTTTTAAATAATGATTACAACTTAGAGCCATTGCATACAATTTAATTGCCCTTGCACTTGCACTCGCACTCGCACTCGCACTCAATCTCGACTGAGAGTTAGTCTTTGCTGCAGCTGTTGTTGTGGATTTTTTTTTGCTTTCTTATTCTTTTAATTAGCACAAAAGGACAATTAACCGTAAATTTAACTTGTCTTCCTCTTCCCATACTTATTATTATTAGGTTGATTTATGAATTTTTTAAAGCAACCGCAAGTTTTAGAGAGATTTATGCGTTTAATGGTGGAACTGAGAGAGAGAGAGAGACAGCACACTGTCCTTGTTGTTTAAATGAAGCCTACTCTTTGTTATAATTAGACATGCAAAATGATTTATTCGGTTCCAACTCCTTTCTATTTTGGAGCAAGTTTGTAGGTGGATGAGATGAGCGAACATCTATTCTCTTGCTCTGCCTGCTCTGTGAAGTGCATGGATTGTTCCTTCTAATACACACACATATTCTGCTATATAGGTGGTATGCACGTTTCCATTTGTAAAATTCTCTGACGGGACTTCAACACCCTTTGTTGTGTACTGGGTGGATAATAATATCTGAGTCCTTGATTTTTTTTTCAAATAAACATGTCATTTGTTTATTTGTATCAAATAGATCCATAATCCTATTGAAATGATCTCATTAATCATTCTGATAATACAAAATTTCAAGCAACATAAATAATGTAGATTCCTGTTACTTAACACCAAAATATCTGAAATACAAGCTCATTTATTGTCTTGCTCTGATAAATGAGATACTCATTTATTTTCTCGAGTGTGCACGCGTGTGTGTGATAATTATTCTCGTTCATTTTTTTTATCATATTTGAAAGTGAAAACACATTTATAATTTTTGCTCTTCATAGTATGGATAATTTTTTTTATGTTTTTATTTCTTACAAATTTTTATTTTTTTCTTTATTTTTTAATGGAATGATTTTATTATATTATTATAATAAAATTATCTTACTTGAAATTTTTTTTTCTATTGACATCAATTAAATATATTTAATAATTTTATAATTATATAATATCTTTTAATTAAATATTGTATATATTTGTTATAGTCACTCGAGAATGGGCGAAAAGAAAGAAGTTATATTAAAATTTCACGCAAACCAAGTCTAAATATTAGTTATTAACGTAAAATTTAAAAAAATATATATATATTTATATTGTGAATATAAGGTTTCAGTACAATACATCTAAGTATTGTTATCTCATTTTTTAATTTTTTAAAAAATTATTTTAAGTATATTTATTTATATTTTAATTTTTTTAATATATTTTAAGTATTATTTATTTTAATATATTTTTATTTTAATTTTTATACATTTAATTTTAAATTCAATGCATTAAAAAACAAAAAAGGGCAATGGTACCGAAGTACCGTAGCCAACTCTGTGAATATAAAGAGAGGGCAAGATGGCATGTCTAAAACTATCAAAATGTACAAGAAAGTAAAATAAAAGGAATTCCAAAAATGATAAGAGAGAGGCGGAGGGAAGGGGAGGAGAGTAATTAAGAGAGGCTTGGGAAGGGGCGCAGACGTGCCAAGGTGGTGCGGGGAGTAACTGGTAACCGTGCTATGTTGGATGGTTTACCGACAAATAAAGAACCGTGCCGGGCAAGGTCCCACTTATCTTCCTCCCACCCTTGCTTACTCTTTTGCTTTTATGGTTGTGGCGGGCTATTCCTCTTCTTCTCTACATAACCTAACCATTCTCCTTCACATAATCTAATCATTCTGTCATGGGATGTTAAGTTTTACTGAATCCGTACAGCACATAATTAGTATTAAATTTAAGCTATTATACCACACAAGCTTTAATCAGTGCACAAAAAAAATTAAGTTAAATAAGTTAAGATATTTAAGAGATTAGAGAATTACCAAAGAAAGTTGAAGAAGAATGTTTTAAATTAAATAAAAGAATTACAATATTATTACATTTTACAATTCTTTTGGATCACTTGTGTTTACAAATTTTGATAAATAGTTTGGTCAAAAAAACAGTTGAGACTTATTTATAGTTAAGGATGAAGAAAATAAATAATTAAATCAATACACTTTCAATAATTAAAATTAAATTTAGTATATAAATTAATAATATTTATTAATTACATAAATTAAATTTAATCTTAATTAACAGTTAATAAATAATACAAAAAATTATGAGTTTTAAAACACTTACGTTCAAGTAAGATAAAATCAAACACTATTTAAGTTTTTATATAATTAACAAAAAGTATAATTTAATAATAAAAACTATTGTATTTGATCATTAATTGACTATCTAAAATAAAAAAATAATTATATATATAATTTTAAATTAGTAATATTTTTCATATACTTCTCATGAATTTTAGAAAATTAATAAAAATACTATAAAACGATCTTTACTCTAGATATCTGCATATAATTATTTTAATTATTGTGCAAAAAAATTTATTTTTGATTTAATAATAAAAATATTTTTTTAATTAATTATTGAAAATATATTTATAAACAATTAAAATAACTATATGCAAGTAAATAATTTATAATACTTATTTGTAGATATTTATTTTCATGTAAATTTTATTTATATTTATTAAATTAAATGATTTACAATTCTATACAAAACAAATAATTTATAATATTTTCTGTTAAAATAAAATAAAAATTAATTATGTATGATTATTAAATTAAATATATATCAAAATACAAAAAATCACTTATAGGGGATACTTTTTGCTAATTTTCTAAACCTCGAAGGAGTTATGTGAAAAATAATACTAACATCTAAACTTATACATAAGGTTGTTTTGTATTAATTAATTAATGGTCAACATAATGGTGTTATTATTGAGAGATATCTTTTGTTAAGTTTATAAAAATTTGTATCTATGTGTAATTTTATCAAATTTCATAAACATATTTGTAAAATACTTATATATACATATATAACTTTTATATATCATACTCGATATACAAATAGTCTATTATATTATAACTTTTTATTATCCCAACTTGTGCTAATAAATGAAATTAATAATTTCAATAACTTGATAAATAATAATTTTTTAAAACCCTTGTATAATTATATAGTCTCATTAATGTCATAAACTAATAATTTGCTAAAATTATAAATATAATTGAATATAATATCTGCACACACACGCGCGCACACACACACATGAATATTATCACATATCTCTTGTAAAGTTTGAAAACATGATACATAGTTTTATATTTTATAAAAATTAATATAAAGTACTCTCTCATAATAAAATTAATATTTTCTTATATTATTCTTAATGTGCTAACAAAAATAATAAAATAACTTAAATAACCTTACATAAAAATTCACATACTTCCTGTAAAATTTTAGAAAATCATACATAGGTGCATATTTTGTCAAAAACTAACAAAAAGTACTTTCAACAATTTTGATTGCTAATTAATAAACTCTAATTATAAAGAGGCTAAAATGACATTGTCTTTCTATGTTTGATAAATACATAAATAATTCTAAACTAATTTCTAATAGATTTCTATAATCTACATGAGAACTATTTACTCATTTACTTGCAAATAGTATTCAAAGGATCATTCATAATGCATCCTTCATGCCCTATCATATATAGAAAATTCACCACCGATTGCTAACTAGTTAAGATAAAAAATATATAATTCAAAATACATAAAATATAAAAATATAAATTTCAATACTTGTTATCTAAAACCAAATCATTTTTATTGTGTTTCGTATTTATGTACTTTTATTGGATGCATTTTATATAAACAAATTAATATGTTTTCTATTTTTTATAAATAAAGTAAAATTTTGTTATGTATTGTAAGCAAATTTTGGCACATCATAACTAAAATTCAATGTGTTATATTTTTGTATTGGTACATTTTATATTTAAATTTTAATAGTTTTAAATATTTCTATTCGATGCATTATATACTATGTTTCAATCAAAATATTTGGTTTATATTAGCTAAATATAAAAGACAATAATATTTTAAGTATTTTGCAATTTTAAATAGTCAATTTATGGTCAAAATTATTGGGGTGAAAATAACATGTAAAAATATTTTAATCAACTGTTATTTTTTGTTAGTCAATTAACATATCTACTATAATATTATTATTATTATTATTGAAAGGTACTTTTTGTTAATTTTAAGTATATTTTTATGTGTGATTTTCTCAAACCTTAAGAAAGGTATGTGAAAATAGTTGCGTATGTTTACTAGGTTTGGCTACAATATATCTCATATATTTTACATCTAATTTTTTCAACTCTTACATTAATCATTCAAAGTTTATGTTTATATTTTAAATTTTTTATATTATTTATTTTTAAGTTTTAAGTTAACCATTTCTACCTAAGCACTAGAATGTTGCTTGCATTTTTTATTTTATGTCAACCCTTGTGAATTTGAATTTTTAATTTGGGAGTTAAAATTTTAAAATGAAGTACTTGGGAGGACCAAAGTCTAAAATTGTATATCGAATAGACTAAAATTATACATATAATCTAAGAAAATTCTGGGTAAATTTAAATGTACATATGTTAATGATATGTTGTTTTTAATTATAAATATAATTGTTAAATTATTCTATTTTATAAATAAGAAATATCTATAGATTAATAATTTCAACAACTATGTTTTAGAGTGCTTTATATACTTGTATTCATGTGTTACAAACATTTCTATATTCTATGAATTTTACAAAACAAATATAATTGATTGAATAATATTAAAAAATATATATTTAATTATTCTTAATTTAACTCTTAATAAAAAAAAATCACAATAATTATTGAAACGTCTTAATGCCATAGAATTTTAAGAATATGGTTAAAAGTCTACAAGCCTTTATTTTAACTAAAATTATTAACGTGACATTGGGTGTAATTTCTTTCAATGAATAAAATTTCTTAAAATGGTATAAGTAGTTTAAAGTTTCAAATATTGTTAACAAGAGATTGACGATTTAATTTATTTTCTTAAAATAATAATAAAAGATGTAGTGAGAATTTAGATTTATACTATTTAAGTATAGCTTAAATAGTTAGTGGATTTCAGCTTCCACGAGTGGGGAGGTTGTACAGCTTCCATAGTTAGAACTTTGAAGGTGAAGCCACCACTAGGCGGTGAAAACCATTCAAGCTACTAATAATATTTATACAGCTATAATTTCAAGCTAAGGATAACATTTATAAAACTATAATTTTAATCTATAGAACAAGTTTATTTATGTTGTAGCCCTTAAATTTTATTAGTTGAATGTTTATCCTCTTTTTTCAAAAAAAATAGTCATAATTTTGATCCCATTTATAATTCTATCTAACTTCAAAAAATGACCAAATTTACCAATTTTAGACACATATAACCTTCATTATGAAACCTAAAATTTCTCTATAACTAAAAATACTTAGTGCTTAAGAAGAAGAATTACCTAAGTTGCTCATGAGCAATTTAATCAATTTTTTTATTGTATTGACAGAATTTGTCCCCACAATTTAGGTAATTTTTTTATAGTGTTGACAATATTCAATATTGTCAAGAAAATGAGAAGATAGAAAAAAATTACTTCAATTATTTGGATAAATTTCATTTTTCCTATTAGCTTAGCAAATTCTGCCGAGATAGATTAATCCTTTATTTTTCTTCTTACATTGTCAAAAAATTTTGGAGTATAAAAAGATGTAATTGTTTTTAAAAATAATACATTTGGTTAAAAAAATTAAGTTGGTCTTAATTATTAATGTATTCAAAATTACAATTATCTGCAAAAAATAAATAATTCTAGACACATTTAGTATTGCCTCATTAGAAAGAAAAAATAAAAAAAATAAAATTTTGTTAGTAAAATAAAACTTTGTTAAAAGACAGCACATTTGTCAATTACAATTTCCATAACTCTTCTCTTAAAGGAAAATATTCCCTAACAAAAATTTCTTATTTCAAAATAACATAAATAGTTAAGAGTTTTCATAGTTGACATCTTGTGAAAAAAAATGTTAGATGTTTTGTTGTAACAAATAGGGCAGTTTTTAGACATCTAGCTCTATTCTTCGCATGTAAAAAATTTTTCTAAACCAACAAAGAAAACTTGTGTTGATAATTTTACAACTTAAAAGAAAATATAAATTATTGGGACACAATAGTTAAATTTAGGAAACACTTGTTTGCTATTGAGGAAGATCAATTCCTTTTAGGTTTAGGAAACAAAAATTTTTATTAAACAAGATTTATAGTTTATTGTATATTTGTAATATTCTTAGTTATATGATTACTCTTTCTTTACACCAAAACTTATGTGTTTTTTTTAGTTTTTCTTCTTGTGTTTATTTTTTTCAAGTTGTGTTTTTTTTGTACATTAAAGTGAAAAAAAATTATGAATCTATAATTTATGTTTTGATAAATTTAGAGAATTATTTCTTGCAAGTGTTGAAAAGATATTTTGATATTTATTTTTAGGAGATGAACAAAACATTTTCAAGTAATGATTTGTGCTAATTTAAGTTCAATGACATCAAATAATGGGATCTTATTGAATTTATTAAAAAAAATTTCAATACCATCAAAGTGAGAAAATCTCACTAAGTCAAAGGGAACTCAATGTACCAAAGTGAGGGAATGTTGCTAAATAAGTCTACCTATAATATTTAATATAAAATTGATAATATAAAGAGAGTCTTTAATTTTGTTTAAATTCATTGATAATTGCATCTTTTTAATTTTTTTAGTAGTGCATGACCTCATCAACATAAGATTAAAAAAATTCAAATCAAATTAAAATTATTTGTCTCCTTTACTTGTTCTTGTAGTGCATTATTTTAATTAATTAGATAAATTAATAAAAGTTGGTAAATAGTTGCAAAAATGAATATATCATAGATCAATTTCCTAATCCATAAAGTCAGATGCTTGCCAATGCTAGGTATCAATTTCACAAAAGTTAATGCAGATAAAATTTTGATGAAAAATCTACAAAATTATTATTAAAGTGCAATAGTTAGCCTAAGTTTTTTAATCTCTGCTAGAACTTATAAGTTCGCAAAAAATTAGGTAAAATATGCTTTATTCTCGCTCTTTTTAATACACACTTCTAAAACTTTAGGAATGTAACTAGCAATATTATATTCTAAATTAGAATATTTATAACAGAAGATAAGTTACATATACTCTTGTAACCATAAATATTATTGGCTTGCTTCATATAGTGCTAGAATTTATGGGTGATAAAAGAAATAGCAATAAAAGTTTGTCTCGTTAACCATCAAGAAATAATTGTATTATTGCAAGTAAAAGTATATATTATTAACGAATGAATTTTATGTGGATTACAAAATAGTAAACATTTGCACAACTAACAAACCATAAATTTTGTGTTGGTTCATTAGAATAAAAATAATTTTAAATTTATTGTTCCAAAAGGGGTAACAAAAAATTATGTTTGATGTCATTATAATATGGTTGAGTTAGTACTGAACTAAATATAGCTAATAAGTTCACATAAATTATTTTGTTTAATCTAGTACATTAAACTAGATATAACAAAGTATATATTGCATTGAGGTATGAAACTTCTTGATCAATTATTTTTCATCATCTTCTTCTGGGTGACATGGATACTTTTCATGTTAAAATACTGAAACAATGGTATGGTACTTAATGAATGAGTTTCATACATATCAAAGCACTTAAAATCTTTTGAATATCGGTGTAAACATTTCTTTACATTTGTGTTGATTGGTAGATTAAGACAATATTTAAATTTTCCTAAAACTCTAATTTCAAATTCCCTTTTTAAGTATTCTGCAATTTTCAAAAGTTCTTTCAAGAGTTCCAATTAGATTTATATCATTCACATCTATTATAATAACAAATTCAAATTTCTGATTTTCTTAAAAATACATATGGGGATACTAATTATTAATATATCATTCTTTATCAAATAATCACTCTAGCCACTGCATTAGTGTATTTTTAAATATAATTTAAAATTTTTGTGCCCAAATTCTTTCAATACATAGAAGGATCATTGTAACTTGGTTGAATAAAACTTATCATGTTTTGATTTATAGACTTTGCATTAAGTAAGTTGTCGAAACAGCCATAACATGCATGTCAAGTTTCTTTTAATACTCTCAAACTTTAAAAAAGAAAAATAGATATCATTGTATCTATTATAGGAGAATATACTTCATCAAATTCAATTCCAAATCTTTACAAAAAAAGAAAGCAAATATTCACCCTTTGTATCTTATAATCTTTGATTTTCATTACATTTTATTACAAATATTCATTTGCATCCAATATCCTTGACATTTTAAGGTGTCTAAACTAATTACTAAATATTTCATGTTTGCTAAGAGAAATCAATTCGACTTAAATCATTTTTTGCTATTGAGACCATTCATGCCTCTATTTATATTTATCAATAATTGTGAATTATAATTATCTTTTATAATTTTAGTAGCTACCCTAAAGTAAATGTCTTATCAATAATTATTTCATTATAATATCACATTTCACCCTTATATATATTTTTTTAGAATTTTCTTTATTTTTGTATTATTACACCTCTTTCTAAAGACTTGTGTCACTTCAATATCTTGGATTACTTCATTGGCTATTAACTCTTTTGGAGCTATTGTTCAAAATAGGTGAGTGTCTTTGAAACTCAGAACGTTATTTTCACCAAGATCTCAACTTTTAGTTTTCTTTTATGCAAAGAAGTACGTAGTACAATGTGAGTAAGATCTACTGAATTTGTTATATCAACAAAATTGGTCTCAATATCTTTTCCCTTTTGCATTCATGAACGCCTAATGAAGTTTATGCATAAGAAATAAGTGCTTGATTAATACCTTTTCTTCGTGCCACGTTGATGAAAAGAATTGTTATGCATGTTGTAAACGTTTTACTTTTGGATGTTATGTCGATTTGTGTTGTTTTGCCATTGCGTGGACTTCTGACCACTTAGAAAGGCAATAGCAATAGCATATTTTTTTCTACATCCATTGCTACTGTATGTGTTTACATTCACTTGGAAGAATTGGCAAACAAACAAATAAATAACATAATTAATAATTTTTTAGTATGCAAAAACGCGAGAAAGTAATTTTAAATTTATACTCTCAAAAATATTATTATAGCAAGATCACATTAAAGGTAGAGATTGTACTATCCAACTTATCCTCTTTAATAACTTTCCATCAACCAATTTCAAGTCTGAGGTAACTTAAATAAGTAGATGGTGTGATATTTAGGAATACTTTTACTTTTGTAGTCTTGTAATATTAGATATGGCATCTCATGTCTTTAATCCAGAGAAAATATATGTCCCTATAGTCCTCATATTTAGGCACAAATGGTAACAAGAACAGCTAAAGTATAGCAAAATGCACAATTTTGTCCTACCAATTTCTAAAATATCAACTTACAACTCAATATGTCAGTTACCAACGCATGTTACTACCTGGGTATATTTTATTTGGGTTTGTAAAAGGAACAATCACCTGCCAATTTCTGATCCATTCTGATATATATATATATATATACACACACACACACACACAAAACTGTCATTTGTCAACTTTTGATTTGTTTAATTTATTAATTTCTTCTTGAATATTAATTTAAAAAGGGAGAATTATCACATACCTTCCCTAATATTTGTGGAAAACTCAATTTTGCAGAAAGTTTTACAAAATGCTCACTTACCTTACCTCCCATGAACCATTTGTTGACTAACATCATTTCTTACCACTATTAAAATAACTCTAGGAGTTAAATTTAAAATAAAATTATTTACAACAATGTCAAACATCAACGTAAAAAATAGTTTCTCAATTTTTATACTTTTATTAATTTTTTGAGTTACTATTATATACACTATATTTGAACTCACTAATTTTTTATGCGAGTAAATTTTATTTTAAAAATAAAATATATAATTTGTATAAAATATTTTAAAAAAATTATTTTAACGGTATAATATAATTTAGAATAATAGAATAGTTTAAAAATATTAGTGTATTTTTAAATATAATTTAAAATTTTTGTGTCAATAGTATAAAAATATAATTTTATTGTCAAATTAATCAAGTAAATCAATTCTTAATGAAAGTATACTTTGTATATGTCAAAGTACAAATACGTTGAAAATCTTAGCATGATTGAAACTCAAGATTTGGGCTCGTTGAAACAAGTTTAGAATATGTATTAAAGAGTTTCAAAATATGTGTTTTTGGATTTGTGAGAGAATTTTTGTTCAAATTAAATGTGCTTGGTTAGGTTGGTAAAAATAAAATAAAGTAACATAATTAATTTTTTTTTAAATTATATATTTTAAACCATATACAAGGGTATAATAAATAGTACAATAACTATATTAAATCAAACAATTAATTAACTTAAGATGATTTAAATGAGAGTTTTAAATATCATTTATGTTATTTAAAAAATTAATGTATTATTTTTAAAGAATGTTAGTTTTATGAAACTAAGATAAATAAATAAAAATTACTTGTAAAATGAAAGCGACAACGACAATAATAATTTGAAAACAAACACGTAATTATATCGAATGAATAATGAAATTGCAAAAAATAAAAATTATTATAGGAATCATTTTAAATTACTAAACACAAGCTACAAAGAAACAACCCATCATGATTGATGCGGTACTAGTGATTGAAATTGAGTTGGTCAATGACAATTTCTTGGAGAAAATTAAATTATTTTTAAGAAGACAGAGAGAGAGAGAGAAGAGTATACAACTGAAAAGACTAGTCTATCTAAATGCATAATCAAAGAATATCGTCCAAGAGTGAGAATGGTATGTTAATCAATTAATTTATTTTTAATTTAATTTAGACGAAATTAGGCACACACCCGCCCAGTGACATGATCTTCAAAGCTTTTACTATTAAAGGGAAAAAGGCTAAAATGATAAAGTTGAACTGATCTTGAAAGTTTATGCAATTTTTACTCTTTAGATTTGGTTTTGCAGCTCTTGAATTGACCCTCACCCACCCCGCCTCTCCTCTCCTCTCCTCTCCTGCTTTTCTGCATTTGCCCATTTTCATTTCAACACACCGAAAACAAAAACGAAATTCTTCATTACAAGCCTTCCATTCAATTTGGTCGACTGGCTTTTGTGCAAGTGTCACATATTTATCAACGAACCTTCATTTGACACTGAAACATTTAGTGACCCAACAAATTTGTAATATGCTAAGTGTTACTCTTTTAGCTTTATTGAAAATTCAAAAGCAAGGCAAAGAGGCTATATGATATAGTTGTATATTAATTTAATTGGCCTGGCCTACACTGATCTGATCATAATACAAACCGAGTACACAACACAGAAGTAAAGGAAATGAAGATTCTCTAGAAAATTACACTCAGAAATTTGATCTTCTCCGTCAACCGTTGTGGTTGATCTTATGCAGAATAGAAACAAGCTTAGCAGTTGTCAATGGCTTTTCCTGGTAATCATCCAAACCTGCTTCCATGAATTCTTTCTTCTCTTTGTCAAGAGACCGCGTTGTGACGCCTGCAATCGTGCTACGAATGCCCATTGCTCGCAGTGTTCTTGTTGCCTGAAACGCAAGCTAAGTAATAGTGGCATGTACACAACTAAATAAACACGCAGTGGATAATATTCTTTTTCCTTATCTGAATGCATGTATTATTACCTCAATGCCATTCATAACAGGCATATCCATGTCCATCAAGATGAGATCAAAATATTTTCCTGAAGAATGAACATCAACCGCTTCCTTGCCATTACCCACAACCTGATTTTCAATGCCAAGATTCTCTAAGAGTCTGTGGTGAATGGTTCGGTTCACCATGTTATCATCTACAACCAGAGCTGTTATTTTTGTTGCAGAAGCAGCAGCATTCATGATTTCTTTCTTCTTCTCCTCCTGGACAGGAGAAAAGTTGAGAGAGAACGAGAAACTGCTGTGGGGACTGGTGATGAGAAGAATGGTGAACCATTTGTAGTTTTAAAGGGGTAAGTGTGGATTGCTGAGATATTGAAGAGTATCAGTTGGATTGTGTTTCAAAATCACAAGATCTAGTAAATGTGATTTTTTTCTATATTAGAGGATATCACATTAAAGAAACCTCCATGGCATCTTTCTGATTTTTGCAGAATTTGATTAAATTACTATGATGATTGATTTACATATCCCACCTGCTTTACTTGTCTTTTACTTTCTAACTGTAAATTCTATCATATTTTCTTTCTGAGGCTAATCAAAAGGAAAATAAATAAATTCAAAGCAAATCCTCAATGATACTCTCTTTACAAAGAAATATATCAGACACTTGATTGGCAGCATCTGATGATGCATGATAGAAATTCAGACGGCGACAGTAAGCTTAATAATCAAGGCCTTAGCAATTTAATTAAAATGGGTTATCTAAGATGTTCAAGAAAATCCACACCATTAATGCTTGTTTGATACTGACTCATCATCCTTACCGTAAAGAGATTCTCTCGTTGACCAAATACCTAAGCGAGTTTCATTAATTTGGCTTTGTTTGATATTGAATTACCATTTTTAAAACACAATTATTGTAGAATGAAGATGGTAGATTTTAGAAACTAAAAATAAATAAATATATGTCTCTAAAGAGTAAATGTTACTTCACATATTTTTTTCCCCCTTCGGCTAGAGCAGTGCAATCCCCACGATGTTAAACGTATGAAATTTCAAAGCTTTTGACCTTTATTCAGTCCTTCACTCATTTATTTGTTTGGACGTGTAGTCAAATATTTTCTGCCTCAGGGCTGTCAAGCAATGGACAATGCTTTCGAAAAGACAGGTTTGTCATCTAGCTTACGATTGACTAATGTGAAAGAATAAACAGACCACTATTGAATCACGCATGTGTTGAAACTTTCCAAAGCGCAGTCCAACCTCCCAATTTCAAAAGCATCCACCTCCCATCTTTTAATAGCCATGCCTTTGAAGATCACGGGGTTCTCTTCTTAACATCAATCAATCCTCTTGTTATTTTCTTCTGTCAATTCCTATCTGACATATTTTGTAACACCTTGTTTGGTAAGAATGACCAGATCAAATGCTCAATCAATTGCACTTCAGTCGAACTCAAAGGTACAAATTTAATTGTATCTAATCAAAATAAATTTGGTAAAGAAATATTTTGCATGAGCAATCTCCAAACCATGTATCATTTTTTTTTCATGACACTACACTGTTCAAGTTTTCATTACAACATCGGCATAATAGTGCAATGCCATATTTCTTTATTCCCCCCGAAAGCACTCTCCCTCCAAAACAACACAAACAAACAAAACAGGGAAAAAATATAAAAATAAAATAAAATAATAGCTAAAAACAAAACAAAATGAAATTACCCAAAAACATAAAACCCCCCAATCCCTCAAGATGCATTCACACAATATACAAATACACAACAATGAATAAGCCAACAACCTAAACCCACAAAACACCTTCCCAAAAGAAGCAGAGTTAATCATTGGCTTGCATCAATGGCACCACCTGTCCTAGCCTGTGAGATCCGATTAGCATATATCGTTACCAACCGCAGTTGTGTGCTGTTAAGCCCTTCCAAGTATGGCACAAATGCTTTCCCGAGCATAATATAAATATCCACTAAACAGAAAACAACAGTCTGCACAGCCCATTACCATGCAACAAAAGGAAATCCAATATTAATCAGACAAAGAACCATAATTAAATAAAACAGAACAAAATAAACATGCGTGCATGTAATGTATCCTCAGGATAATATGTTTAGATAATGTTTCAAATAGGATTAGTACCACCAGTTGTAACACATTCACTTGCACCTGATTGATAACATAATTGAACTGAAAAATGGAAAAAAGAAAAAGGAAAAAGAAATATTAACTACATACAAATAGTATTAAATATACCTTGCGCACATCTGCACTCTGGTTTCCGAAGGCTTCAAAGAGAGCGGGTAAAAATGATGGCAACTGAGCCATCAATTCCTCCTGCGAGAGCCGGCCTACAAGCTGAACATAAAATCAAACAGCTTGGTAATGTAACTGTAAAGGTATGTAATTTCATGACACACACATGAACCTCAAGCTTCGGCTGTTTCTTGCGTGAATATAACCAGTCTAGATCCTAAAACTTATATTGGGCTAGCATATGATAAAGACCAATCAACTAATATGTTATCTATAGATCAAAAAAACCACCTATTTTTTAATTCTGTGGATAAAATTCAAATATGGAGAAAATAAATTTGGAAACTATTCCATACAACAGAATTTCCCTTGCTTCCAATGCAACAAATATAACACATTCAGTCTATATAATTCTACAATCAGAAAACACCGGTTATGAAGCCCAAAATAACCGAAATGTGAATGCTCCCTAGCACATAAACTTGAAAGAGAACCTTTAATGTTAAGATTGTAATCCACTTCATGTTAGTTATCCGTCCATTTCTCTGTTCCTTTACCTTGACATCAACCCTACACTCCAATTCATAACACCAGCTCCAGACAACCATAACAGATATACTGCTTGAATTCAAAGTTTTTTGCACATTATAAAAACAATGGAACAGTAGAAATACCTTCGTCAAACAGTTTATGCAAGTCACAAGAGTCTTCTCATCTTCAGTAATCAATAAAGGGACAATAACCTGCACCATCAGTCATTGACAGCAACATATCATAGCTACATTCAAACTATCAAGAAAACAAAGCCAATTTTCTGCCATCATACTAAGAGTAGATAAAGCTACAAAAAAAATTCCAGAATAGGGGCATGTGTGTGCATGAGAAAGAGTGAGAGAATCATCAGAATCACATACACTTAAACATCTGAATGGATCATACTGAGACAACACCACAGTCAAGCAATGCTCAGCTTCATTTGAAACCTGAAGATGGATCAGAAAGTTGAGAAACCAAACATATGGCAAGAATTGTCAAAAGAACTAGTTGAACATAAGTAAAATACTTTGGCAACAGCATCCTTTGCAACATTAAGCAGCTTCTCAATTACTATCTCAACAGAATCTTCCATAGCATTTTTCTGTTAGCATGACAGAAGTGGGAGAAATGAGTTAAGAACTCATTCGACAAAGAGGAACACAAACATGTAAATATAAAGCAGACCTGATTTTTTAGTATTTCATTAACCAATGAAAGAGCAACTTCCCGAACTGAGGAATCAGCATCATCCAACACCTCAAGTACAGCTGTCAAAATTTGATTGAAGTACTGCAAATATATCAAAAGAATGAAATCAATATATAATCTATCATAAATTAAATTATAGCAACCGAAGCAGAGAAATTTGTATTAATGGTCACAAAAGGTATCTATTACTCAACATCACACGAACAAGCAGGCAATCATGATCCAGTGACAAATATTGAAAATTTTAGAAGTTAAGCAAATGGAGGTAAAAACAGTAATCTGAACACAACATTTCATTCAACAGGAAGACAGAAAAAATATATGTCCTATGCAACTTCATAAACATAAACCCACGTCCATCTGCACATGCACATCCATACACACAGAGGACAAAAAGAGATAAGTGCAGAAACTTATCATGCCTTGGTCCAGATTGAGTGATCATTAGCCACAGAGACCTCAATTAGTTGCTGAAGTGCTGCATGCTTGCTTGTAGAAGGGTTTCCATCATTCCCATTGCAAATCTACAACAATATAAACAAAGCCTTCAACAGGTGTGCAGTTCTTTCAAATTTATTTCCTAGGTTGTACAATATAAGCACCTAGAGAAATAAATTATTTCTGCATAAATTCTTTCACACAATTTCAGTTAGGCACTGACAACCATTCAAGGAAAGCTATGATGTTAAAAAGCTGACCAGGTGAAGAAGTTGGGGAATGCTAGGCGCAGCATCTGCCATAGAATCGATCTTTATAGCTGACAGTTTATGATGATCAAGGTCCAACTCTGGAGGAATTTCACTATTATGGCCAACATCTTCCGAGATCCCTAAATGGTCAGAGTTCATTTGGCCATTAATGTCCAGACGTGGTGTGGACAAACCCCGCAAGTATGTGTTCGAACCAGTCAAATCTTTAGCTTTGGAACTAGCATCAGCAGTAGACTCAATATTCTGATACAAGTTCTTGGTTTCATCAGAAGTCGCATGACCCATACTGCCTGTCAACAGGGTTGATTCTTGCATGGAACTCCATTTCCTGCCACCATCATTGTCAATGGAACCAGAGGAATACCTTCCAATGTAATGACTCTTTTTGGAGGCAACAGCATATCCTTCTTCTGAAGATGTTCCTACGACATCAGATGGGTCATAAGAGGACTTGAGACGCTTTTGCTCTTTCTTGCTCTGCAAATAGTTCATTAGATCCACCTCAATACGAGGAGTGTACTGTTTAAGTGCTCGTCTCAAGGAATTTTGTTCTTCAACTGATAAACTAAGAATGAAATTAAGCACAGCAGTTGAATCATAGTGGGAGTAGAGAGATATAATGCATGTAATAGCTGCTTCCTTAAGTTTAGTATTTTTATCATGAACCAATGGTGCCAGCTTTGCAAGCCATAACTTCAAGATGCCAAGATTTCCAGAACCTTCAGAATTCACAGCATGCTTGTTAAGGGAACTTATAGCAAACTCAATAACAGCCAATTTAGCCTTTGGTGATCGCTGTTCGTCAAGTGAACGAAGCAAAGCAGGTAAGAGAGAATCGACACTATAAGTTTTGCTCACTATGTCCAAAGTTGTTGAGCTACGTTGCCTAACTAACTCCTTTGGATCAATTAGGCGTGAGAAAACATGGGGTAAAATCCTTTCCATGTAACTCTCAAAGGGCTTCCGGCAAGATGGGATTATATCTGCAAGTGTTGAAAGAGCTGCCTGTGCAACTTTATGGTGGGGATCATCCAAGTGCTGGAAGAACAACTTCATTACCTTCTCAAAACTTTGAACTACTTCCTGAATACCTTTGGGGCCTTGCTGCAGCAATGACCGGAGATAATTAAAAGCAGCAACCCTAGCACACCAGTCAGAACTTGGACTGAGTCCTTCACTCAGAGCATCACAAAGAGAGGCTGGACCATCTGTATAATTTGACATATCCCCAAGTGACAGTTGACTATCATCAAAACTCTTTCTCCTGGTTGCAGACATCCGCCCAGATACATGTTTTCTCAAAAGTGGCCTCTGGAAATTGGGAATGTAACTGTTCTGTGAATCCCTTAAGTTTCCATCATTATAAGGTGTGTCCAAATATTGCCTGTCAATATGTGGGTTCATGAAATGCCTAGTTTCCCTAGTATCATTAGTCTCTTCAACAGAACCCCTTTCTTGTAACTTTTCGGAAGCCCTTCTAGCTGAGTATGAAGAAAGTGATGACAGGGACTCAGTTGCCACATTGTTGCGATATGATAATTTACCAGAATCTTTGGAAGCTTGAATTTGAGTAATGATGTCAGACAATATCATGCCACCATTGCGGTTACCACCTTTATTTACACTAGTGACAGTTGATTCCACCGTCAAAGAGTGCATGTGATCAGTAGAAGCTGGAACAGCAGCAGGGAACGGTGGATCACGAGATGATGGAGGGTCAACTCCTGCACTAGGGGGCAATAAGAAAGAAAAATTTAGCTGCTCACAAAAGATTCAAGCTTTGAACCATAAATTATTCTAGTAATCAGTCATCATTGCATCACTGAATGATTTCACATACTAGAAAATCCATTCAACAAACTAAAATGGACATTAAATAGGAAAAACTATTTAATACCGAGATCCCAACTAGATGACCTAAGAGTTGAAGGATTCTGTCTGTCAGATATATCCAAACCTCTGAGCATGCTTTCAATTGCAGTGACTTTCTGTTTGCTCGCATGCAACACACTTTCCAGACTACGTTCAGTACCTTTGTTAACGGACTTTGTCTGTGAGAGAAGCAGTCCAGAGGAGACAGATGTCCCTGAGGATAATGTAGAACTTCTGTTCATTGCAACGATAGCAGAAGTTCCATATCCAGGTAGGTTTGAAGGATTCAATGTTTGATTAAATGACATCTGTGCACCTCTATCACGGACAGAAGGAGAAGCATGTCGCCGATGGATCCCCCCATCCTCTTCATTTATTAACTGTCAAAACACAATTCCTTAATAATTAAAACTATGATTTTGGCAAGGGAATAGAAACCACAGACTAACTACCAAAGAAGCAAAATACCCTTTGAATGACAGGATCAAAGGATGAAAATAAGCGCCGAGCACGCTCAGGCCAAGTCTTTGCAAACATTCTGTAGCACATTCTTGCTGTAGACCGCACCTGTTATGAATCAATAACATAATAGTTAAAGAAAAGAGGATATGAGGTGTCCATTGATATCCTGGAATGGAAAAAGAAATTGATTTACTAGCAAGTGTATGTCAATTGAGCTTAAACAATAAAGGAACTTCAAAGAGCAGCCACACTTGGAACCATGACATATTTGAAAATATTAAAATTATGTTCACAAATGGAACACACAACAGCATATAACTGTAAAACTCAAAGGCAGCATTGCTCATGAACACAAAAAGTATACATGAAAGCCCCGTCAATAGTGAGAACAACTCCACCCTCACATAGAGAATATCAACACAATCTAAAAAGAAAACAAATAAACTAAGACAAGCAGAAAGCCACACAAAACAATGATTTTAAAAAAAAACTATAATAGCTACAAAGAAAACTCAACATTGTAAACAATAAGTCATTCCTTGTAGACCACGTCCAATGTGCAAAGGATGTCAAAGCAGACAACTATCAAAATAGGTCCCTGGCCACCAAAAACTAGAAACCAACAAAACCCTGAACAGAAATACCTCACTCATTGCATCTGCCACACAACACCTGATAAGATGTTCGTATAGATCAGCAGATCGCTGTATTTCTGGTGCATCAGGCCAGTGTTCTAATATCAACAGAGCATACTCACAACACCTTCAACAGAAAACAAAACATAACGGTGATTTAGAAAACAGCACATACATTGTAGCATACATTCAAAAAGGCAGTCATACCTTGCACGGAGAACTGCATTACGGTCATTCTTTGCACAATCAGCTATGCGTGGGAGCACGCGAGGAACTTTGCAATTACGTAACATCTAGAAATGGAAAGTATAACTTTAGAAAGACATTTAAAAAGGGATAAATTGACAAGCAATTTTGAAAGGGACAGATTGTCTGAATATTTAAGCCAAAAAATTACCGTTTTAATGCAGTTATCTGCAGACTCTGCAATTACAAGTACAGTAATCACAACCAACTTGAAAAGGACCTGATTATCATATCATAAGATTAACAACATGTTTTGAGCGCACTATGATTTCAACAGCAGAAAGAAAAAGTTAAACTTACTGGAATGAACATCTCAGCACATGACTCAAAATCCCCCAAGAGCTCCTTTGACAAAAATGATAATAGATGACAAGCCTACAAAAAAAAATCCAACTAATCATTCTTTTTACAAACCAATAGCAAGAAACAACAGTCTCAAGATATGAAGAAATGTTTCAGTAACACTAAGAACCAATAGCTACAGGCAAATCAAGCAATCATGAAACCATATCCAAGAGGAAACAAGATAGACAATAAGAACCCTAGAATCCAGCAATTTTTGACACAAAAAAATTTAGGACACCTGCTTTACAATGCTAGACCTCCGATCTGATAATTGGGTGCTTAAAGGGCCCACAAGTTGTTTCAATAGGCCCCGGAAACATGGATATTCAGTAGCACCTGATGAGAAAAGATTAATTGGATCAATATAACAAATTTCTTCCTCAAATAGAAGTAAACAAATTCCAACAAGTGTTATGATTTCCTTACATCTGCATCATTCAATCAGTGAAATTTCAAGTATTTATGTAGGAAGTGAAAGACCTTCTAACGCTAATTTAAGCCATGAAAGCAATATAACAAAAATAAAATTAGCAAAATCTGCCACGATTAAAATACATGCATCAAAAATGTCACAGGAAGCACAACTGACAGATCATTAAAATAATATGACACAACAAGGAGCCACAGGTCCACTAACTTTATCCAATAAAATAAAATAAAATAAAAATAATGAAACAAAAGAGAGAGAGAGAGAGAGCGAGAGAGAGAGAGAAATAGTAAAAAAAATCAACCCAAGATACACATTAAAGCAAGGGAGAGATATGGAAAACAGGCAGGAAAAAGAAAACACACTAACCATCCCTAAAAGATGGAACCACCCTTGTTTTCCTTTGGTCATGAAATTATGACCTTAATGAATCTTTTAGCAGTTAGCCATTGTTTTCATTAACTGGTAAAATGCCGTTAAAAAATATTTCAGAGGGAAAACAAATGAAGTAAAAAGTGTTAATAAACTCTAAGAACTTTGGGCAAAAGCAAAATCAACTTTTTCATGATAGGGTTCTATATTTTGTTCCATTCTGCAACTAAAATAAAGCCTAATACAAGCATAGGTCAAAGCTCCAAATACATGCAGAAAAGGACTTCAAAGTTTTCTCTGCCAAACTGTTTAAAGCATCCTTATGATTAAACCTTATCAAGCAACCATAAACAGACATTAAATTTTCTAATAACTGAGCTTGTGATAAATTTTCTAATCAACTTTCACCTTTGATAATATTCTCCACCAATAGAAGTACAGACAATGCCGATGAGCCTTAACCATAAAAACAACAAAAAGGTTTATTCAAGAATATGATGCAACAATGACCAATGGATTTGTTTGCAAAATGTTTTTAAACCCAAGTGAGAGAGATGAGAGAAAGAAAAAGAATGAAAAGCAAAAAGAAAATCATGCACACCATACATCAGCCATTAGAATTTAGATACCCATTGTTAGATTGTTGGGAAAACAGAACTTGTTGTATAGAGCATCCGGGACTTGTTCTATTCCCCTCAATTTTTGTATATTTCTCTTACAGTTATATATACATTCTCTTTCTCTATTTCTTTGCCCGGAAGGAAAAGGAATAACATGAAACTGAGAAAAGTGATATCCAATTAAAATAGTACCACGCCTTTACTAACTTTTGCCCACCTACCAGTATTGCAACAGTAAAAAGTACTCAAAAACACAAACATAAACCCATAAAGAGAAGGAATAGAAACCTCCTAAGACAAGGCCTTCAACTCTCTGCATGGCAGCAATGCGGATTGACCAGTCTTTATCAGGTACAAGGGTAGAAGCAACTTTCTCAAACTCCCTAATAAGCTCCTTTTCAGAGTATACTTTGATCGGCTCTATGAGTTTTTCTGTTACGTCTTCTCCTGCAAAAAATGGTATAAATTGCAATAAGACAACAATAACCAGAGCATCAGAGACTTTATTTTTCCTGCAGCACCAAAAATATATTGTCTTAATTAAACCATGATTTCAAAAAGTGTGCCACTCTTTAAGAGTGGAAAAACCCAGGAACTTTGTACATGAAATTCTACACAAGTTACCCAATACTTTTAACATCCACATCCTAGACTTAAATCAATGCTAACCTCCAAAAAGAGACATCTCCCTTGAGGAGCTCTTGGCCTTTGGACTACTCTTTTTGAGATTAAAGCTTGCAGGCTTGAGCTCCGCAGCAAAGGTATTTGTGAGTCCCTCTGAAGTGCGAATACGCGGTTGAATTTTCTCTAGCCTTGCATTAATATCTTTCACCTACAATCACAGATTGTGTTGTAAAGAAAAGAGAAATTAAATAATATTTGATTGTGTCAGTCAGCAATAAATATTATTTACCAAAACAAAATCTACAATTAGAGCATAACTAAGCAAGAAAATCTCAGGTCCCAGGAAACATGGGATCAAAAAATTGCAAATTAGATGTCTTATTCTTAGCTAGATATTCACCAAAGCTGTAGGAAGATTATGGCGATGAAGTTCATCACGGAACTGAGGCCCAGCTTGCGTATACATCTCCTGGAAAGGAAACAAGCGGATTAATATGGTTAGAGGCTCATCCCCAATTGAAGAAACCTAAAAACAAACCAGAAATCTCTAAAAGCACTCATGCAAGGAAGAGGATAACATTCAGTGAATCTTCCAATTAGCAAAGCATTAATAGTTTCAATTAGTAAGCACTTACTGCACCTTCCTAGTCAGAAATACTTTTTAACTCATCACAACACTGACCTAATTTATTCTGTAAAGATCACAAAAGCTTAGCATTGATCAAATAACAATGTAATAACATTGATAGTATTGATTAACAGAACACATCTTCAAACACCTACCATCAAACAAAACAGAGTAATCATTAAGAAAACAATTCAGGAAAAACCTTTAAGGTGACCTACAAAATTTGAAATTGCAAGTCACAGAACACAACTTGGACCTTAAAGAGGCTCCTTTCTTCTCTCAATGCATGGTAATTTCATAGCAAGGAGAGAATGGTGGAGAACTCCTAAAGAAGCAAAATGAAGAGAAATACAGAAGAGGCTATAGAGGTAATACATTCAACTGATAAAGAAGTCCCATAGCCTATTTTACAATAAGTTAATTAGAGAATGTAGTTAAGCACAGCACATTTTCCACTAACCTCGATGCACAATACAGCAGCTTCCCTAACACCAGGATTTGGATCATTCATCATCTGCAATATCTGATAGTAGAAGTGAAATTTTATCAGTTCGACTCCCAAAAAGCAATTAAAGACAAAAGTAATGTACTCTAATTAAAAAACAATAGCTATCATACTGGTGGAAGGATTGCTCGCTGAAGAGGTAGCTCAGTAGAGGCAAAAAGACCAATTGCTGATGTGACAGTTCGTGCAAACTCTTCCCGAACTCTCCAACTTCTATGTGTCCAGGCATAAGAGCCTGCTCTTTCAACAATAATTGTAGGAGAAGAAACCTACAAGAAGATAGTACTCTTTAACCACTTTCATATTTCCTTATTGCTTTCAGTTCATCAAAAGATAAAACAACACAATCTTAATTTCATTTCATTAGATATCAAACATAAATAAGGTATGAAATACCATCCCAAACAGAAAATTTCACAAAGCACCAACATTTATTTCGACGCCCATGGAAAAAAATTAGGCACATGGAAAAATTAGAATATATTTTCAAACACACGTAAACATACACAACAGTGAATAAATTGATACCCATACACTTGTCGCAATTCACTTTTCTAAAGAAGCTGGAAGGGGCATAAAGATAGCGAGGCCAATTTATTGAGAGCCATAAAGCAAATAAAAAAAATGTAGGGATATCGCTAACAGAAGATGTTACAGTACTGTAAATAAATTTAAAAAAAAACAACACCACCGAAAACCAGAACAACAACATTAGTTTTGAGTCTATCGCAAGCGATTGGGGACAGTAATCACTGAATTAAGCAACAAGCACCTTATTTCATTGCTTGTTTTAATACAAAATGTAAGAGCGAGTTATAGCTTGCTAGACAGAGAGACGGATTTTAATTTCCCATGGGAGTGCAATAATCAATAATAACAGTTTCGTTAAAACTTGAAAAACCATAATAAAAATTAGAGTAAATACTTAAAACTATTAAAGCCAGTAGAGCTCATTAAGCGAAAACAAAATTGCTGGCATTTTCTTAAAACAACTCTACAGCACCTCTATTACACTTACAGGGCCAAACCACAAAAAATAAATAAGAAGAAGACGAAGAAGAAGAATTAATATTACACTGAGCAGTGAAACAAAACCAACAAAATTATAAAAGGAATATATCGTAAACAAATAATGATGAAATTACCTCCATGAGAGTGAGCAAGAGCCTTCTAGCGGCATCACGAACGGGCTGTTTAGCATCACCCAATCTTTCAACGACAGCTGGCACAAGAGCGTTGAAATGCAGCTTGAAATGCTCGCCAGAAAGCACAGCGGCAGAAGCAAGAGCCTGAAGCGCGCCCTGAGAAACCCTGAAATTGTTATCCTTTAAGAGATCCAAGCAGCAATCAACAAGTGAAGTAACTTCGGCAGTACTGAGACTCTTTCTAGAAGCTTCTAGAAGTTCGTGGAGACGCTCAACTCCGGCCATCCGCTCCTTAGTGTCTTTTGCGCGTGCCAGTTCCAGCGCCTCTTCCATTTGTCCTCGATCTGGTACAACTCGCCTCAGATCTACGAATATTTATCGATCAAATAAGCAACATAAATCAAAGCGAGAAATGCAGGTGCCGATTGTCGTTAATTTATAAGGAGATTGGGATTTAAGTGAAATTTAATTTAAATTTTGTAGGTAGTGAAGCGAGTGAGAGCGAAATGTCTAAAAATAGGGAGGGACTTAGCGGAGAAGTGCCGCTTAATTTACACAGAGAGAGAGAGAGTGGAGATGTTCTAGTCTAAAATTGACGGGGGAGATGACGAAAGTATGTGGTTGAGGAGTCGTTGGGGAATTCACCCACAATTTTAGCATTAATTTACGAGATGTGCCACTGCATTGTTGCCGTTGGTAGAGTAAGGTAACACAACAGTATGAATGCGACACTTTACAGAGGATTGTCGGGTGGGTTTATTATAATAATAATAATAAATAGTATTAATAGAAGGAAGGAGGTAAAGTAACTAAAAAATATTATCATTAAAGAAATTCAAGAACTTAAAAAGGAAACTAATTACTTCTTCTTACAATTATTAATGCTTTCTTAATTTTTAAAAAAAATTAATCTAATTATAAATAAGATGATTTCTTTAAAATAAATTTTTTTCTTTTTTAATAATAATAATAATAATAAACAGCATTATTTATGAATCAAAATTTGTAAAAATGAGTGGGTACATATGACAACAATAATATGACTAAGCTCGTTTGTTTCAAAATTAAGTCTGGTATGTGAGCATGTCAAAGACTTATAGTTACCTTGACTTCAAATCAATGCTTGTATTTTATTTATTAATTTATGGTCTCGAATAGGAATTTCTCTTTCATTTAGGGCAAAACACTTGTTCTCCAACACAATGCATTTCATTTCATGTGCGTTTGCAATTCCATATTCCTTAAAGATATTGAATTATATATTTTTTTTAAAAATTAACATTTAAATTAATTATGTTTTTAATAAAAGGAGGACTTAGTCCTATTGTTTTGCCTCATGGTGAAATGACCCGTTTGATTTGTGCATAGACAACGTGTCATATCTAAACTAATCCACCGTAAAACTAATTACTCTTGTTTATAGTTTTTGAAAAAATATTTAACAAATTTTAGGGGCGTCTGTGTAGCAATTATTGTTTGTTTGTTTTTTTTTAATCTTTTTCTGGTATAAAAAATTATGCAGTCGAACTCAGAATGGAAAGCAGTAGGCTATAGAAATGTAAGATTGATAAGAAGTGGTACCAAAATCTAATGACATATATATATATAATGTTTGTTTGTTGGCGGGTCAATCAATCAACCACAAAAGGTTAGTTAATTTAATTGAGTTTTAAGAAGGGTTAAGATTCAAAAAGCGATGGTGACGGGTACATCAACAGCACAAACAAGAAAAAGCCTGTAACTTGAGGACGAAGCCAAGCCAACAACCCCGTTGGGACATTTCTCAAGGAAAACATCGCATTTCATAACACAATCTCCCCCTGGGCCCAATAAAAAGTTATCCACTCTCACTTTTCACTTGGGATTGCATTACAAACTAATCAACTCGTTTTTGGTTATTTCAATTGAGCCCCTTTATTTCTTGACAAACATCAAATAATCTCATAATTTTTGTACATCACCCCTGTTTCGTTTTCTCTTCCCAACAAAGTTTATGTGATTTGGGGACAAAATCGTAACAACACCATATTAAATTGGTAAGCAGATTACTATCACGAAGAATAACAGGCTTTTATTGCTATAAAATTGAATTATTATTTGTTAAAATAACTTTATATCAATGATTAGAATAGTTTTGGTAGTGATTCAATTTTATTTTATTAACAAAATGGCAAAGAAATGAGAAATATATATTAAAAAATGTACTTTCATCCGTCAATTATTGTCAAAGCTTACAGCATGGTGGGTCTTATTTACAATATATAAATATATTTTGAATACCTTTTTTATTTCACAAACTCACATAAAAATTTAAAATCGTTTTAATAAGCATGTTCACTTTTTTTTAAAAAAAAATTTACACCCATAACAATATTCAACATATTCAAATTTTTTATTTAAAAAATTATAAAAAAAAATTCATAATCTTAATAAATTCGTTACCAAATATTGGTATTGTAGCTGCACTATCAAATTAACAATATTGTTATTTATATTTATAAATAAAAAATTTAATTATTTTTAAATCTAATGCCTGGACTTTTTTTCTCGACTATTAGGTTTGTAGGTTAAACTTTTCCGTAAATGTTTAGGACTCTAATTATTGTTGTTATTCAATATTCTTCACGTTCACAGCAGCAATTAAATTCCAACATACCCATCATTGATCAGTTTTCTCAGGGATGGAATGTCATTTTCACCTTTACGTATATCACCACAACGAGCATAGGATGCCAGGAATTCCATCCGGCCGTCACATGGTCTGTGCTTAACAACGAAAAACTATCTCGAACTATAAACAATTGAACAAAGAAAATAGCTGCAAATTTGTAATTGTATGTGATGTTAATCAAACAGTTGAACTCTCATTGATGGTACGCGTAGAGATTTTCATGGTACACACAACATGAATCCAGTAAAAGAAATCGCTATGTAGATGGAGGAAGCTTGCCTAATTTTGTTTCATTCATAAAGCAAATTGCATCGGTTGAGTACATATGTGATATCCATTCATTTGTCTAGGGATCACCATCATATGGAACATCTGGGGCGAGTGATGATGGAACGAACAAAATGGGCTTTCCATTATGTTGGAATTCAGAGAGCATGGAAACGTGAGATGGCTGATAGTCCCAATTGTTACCCGTCAAGTTCAAGAGCTCAAGGTGACCTAAATGGTAACAAATAGAGTATTCATGTCACTTTTTTATTTACATGAAGTTCATTGGCATGCTCAAGAAATGAAAATCATTCAATTTTACACCATTCAACTTCTATATTAGATTCTTCTATATTGTAAGATGCAAGTGCATGTACATGTGGGCAACAACAAGCATGCACGCCTTTAAAATTAAAAAGGATGATGATCCACACACATAAATTAAATACTTATAACAGAAGAAACACAGATAGCATTGACTGACACGTCAACAAAAATTCAATGAATCTCACGATGTTGTAGATGGTTACCTTTTGCAACTTTTAGGGCAGAGCATATGATGGTCAAGGATTCTAATGGCATAAGATTATATGCAGCATCAACTTCAACAAGTTCTGGAGCCCAAGTCACGAGCTTTGACAAAAACTTTGCAGTTTCAACCCCACCGCGATTTTTGCTATACCAAATCCATGACCATGTTAGTCTCACTGACATGGACTAACATAAAGAAATTGAGAAATCAATTTAAACCTTATGTTGATATTGACAAGCTTCAACTCCTTTGTTACTCCCTCTTGAAGTTTCCGAAAGCCAGATGAACCCAATCCAGTTGCTCCAACATTAAGTACTTGAATAGATGTGCCCAAAAATTTTCCTAAAGTAGCTGCTACTTGACTGGAAGATAGTATTTAAATTAAATCATGCTTAATTGAAATAAATAAATAATAAAAATAATTTGTAAGCTAGAGTTAGCCATGCAGACCTTCCAAGGCTATTATCTGCAATAGAAAGAGAAGTAGGTGGTCTTCTTAAGGTCGAAAGTGTGTCAAGGAGCTGAGTCACTCCATCACAGGAAAGCTCACAGTTTTCCAAATACAGTTTAGCCAAGGAATTGCATCTTTCAGATGCAATAATAAAGTACGGAATTAAATTTCTGAAAATTCAAATTGTGGCTTGTGAGACTCCATGTCTGTAACATTCAAAAGATACATAGGGAATAGATATGTACCAACCTGATTCCATCATCCTCAATGGGATTGTCACTTATATCCAGTATCTCCAAGTTAGGAATATGAACAAGAGCAAACCTAAGATCTCTAGCATCAGCTTTGTGGAGATTATTTCCCCTACAAACATATAGGCTTAGTAACCATGCATTAAACACCAAATCTAATGAAAAACAGTCCATACAATCTCATCAAATATGGCCTTGTTTAGCAGCTCGAATCCTACATTTGTAGGATGTTGGAGAATAAAACCACAGGAGGTAGTCTATTTACTGAAACTGCCATAAGTTCACTGTAGGGAATAATAATTTAGAAACAGCACCACCTTAGGTTGAGCATGCGTAATGATTGCAAAGACTTGCCTAATAGGGAGCCACCAAAATCATACTTAGAAAGCCATCCAGCTATCTGCACAATCACATATGAAGTCTTATGCCAGTTCATGATACAATGAATCATAAAATATAATGGGATGCATTACTCACATTGTTTTCTGAAAGGTCAAGGATGGATAAACAAGAGGATGCCTCAAGAAGGCTACTGAAAATTATTCTTCCAAAGTGTCTGTCCAGATGGCTGTTACAAAACTTTAATGAACGCAATGACCTGAAGACAAGAGCATTATAAGCAAGAAGATATGCTTTGGAGTGATTTATCTGATTAATTCACAAACTGAACAAATAAAGCCTGAAATGAGAAAAGATGTACCTTCCTGAAGAGAGAAATGAAACAAGCTCCAGAACTAACGAACTTGGGCTGTTTTCAAAAAAGCTTGATGCATTGATTGAGAAGTGTTGAATCATGTGTGTCTGCATTCTCTGATTGTAAAGACAACAACAAACTCCTCCAACAAAACTTGTAGAGAGCTTGCAGTGTAGGAATTCAAGTGATGTTAATGTCTCTCTATTTTGGACTAGAAGTTTACATAATCCTTGAACCTGTTATATGGTGAATTATGAAAATCAAACCAACAGTGGAAAAGAACCATTTAGGATATACACAAAATAGATAAGTTCTGTATTTTTCACTCACTTCTTACTGAATTACATAGTCTTGGAAGCAGTTTGGCAAGATATGATCATAGCAACATAGGTGCTTCTTTTGTTGTTGCATGTGCAGTTTGTTTTATTTACAAAACTAAATTAACACTTATATGCTCCCCTCTGAGAATATATTTTATTGAAAGAAGCAAGCTTTTAAAAAGTGTGAATGAACCTGTACATTAGTGCACACAAACAAAAAATATGACTAACATGTTCTTCAGATCTGATCCACCATATTACCAAGCTTTGCAACTTGCTATTCTTCAATAATTGCTGCAACAAAGAAGAGTGAGAGATGATAAAATAGCACCACATGCCCGCACAGTGCACACACAAGCAAATAGACAGTTGACATTGAAAGCATGTGATGAAATCCACCATAAACAAGTAAGATACTTGAAAAAAAGAAGAGAAAAACATTCTTAATGTAAAGAAGATACAATCTGTGACATATGTATGAAAGTATGAATGCATGCATTTAGCTACTTCTCAAATTTAAAAAAAAATGCATTTGTATTTGGAAGACATTGTTGAAACAAACAGCTTCTCATAAAAGTTGATACAAATAGTTTAATTCAAAGACATTTCTTGATGAAAAAGGCATTCAATTTCATCATCTTACTGAATCATTTTCAATACATGAGTCCGAGTTCCAACAAAATTTCACCATGCATGAACAAAGGTAAAACTCAAAATATACTCCAAATCCATTGAAACATGGACATTTTAACAGATGTTGACAACACAAACCAACTCAATTTCTAACAGCAATTTTCTTAAACTTACAAGATTAAAAACTTACACATGTTTCTACAACACAGAGCACGTTTTGAAGTCTCAAGGATCTGCACAAAGATAAAAGCATAATAGGAACCTAAACCCTCATGTGCCTCAAAAATACTAAAGTTAATAATGACAGAATTTCTGCGAACATACAAAAATGTTCAAAACATGTTGATGATTTTGGAATTTTTTTGATATGCAAAGCTAAATGAAAGAAGCTATTGATGATGAAATTAATGGAACACAAATGACTAATTTTTACTTCCATCTTAATTGGTTCAGAAAATCTATTATAATTTATGCAGGCACCAAACAAACAATAGATATGTAAGTATGCAATTAAGTTTTGAAACATTGATGAACATTAGCCTACTTCCTCTTACGATGATGGGATACATGTTACCTAGCATAATGGCCAAATTGCTGGCAATGGCAAGATAATTTAGAATAGTCACATGCTGCATGATTCCTTTGTTGCTCGCAACCAATATATTTCAAAACAGTTTCTGCACAAAACAGGAAAACATGAGGAGCAATTCACAAGGCTATGAACAAATGTAAAATACAAAGAGATAAAGAGAAAAGTACTTAAATCATCTTAAACGTGGAAGTTCTTGTTTTCCATACTTTCTCTGCGGATAATACATAATACTGACACGCGTGCGCACGCACTCACACCTTTTAGGGAAAAAGAGTATTGTGTTATGTGTACATATTCAATTAATGACAAGATATATCTTCAAGACTTTGTAATGTGATTCCAAAGCCCATCACATAAGGGAATCGCAATCCATGTTCTGTTGCACCAGAAGCTTTATGCAGGAGAGCATCCACAAGATTTAAGTAAAATAAAATTTGTATATTTCCCATCACTTTCATTTCATAAATGCTCCCAAACTGCCGGTTTCATATGTTCTAGAACTTCAAAGAAAGGGCAAAAGTTGATATCATGACATGCAGATACATGCTCATTGTCAATGAAAACAAGCAAGTGATACAGAAACTGCTTTCATTAGACGTCAATGTGCTTTACCAACTAGCTAAACTAGCAGGAAACTTCACCCAACATTTTAAAAAATTAAAAGGAAAAAAAAAGATAACAAATGAGCAAGCATCAATTCACCTGAAATCTTTATATCACCAATAAGTCCTTTAAAAGATGGAAGTAAAGCTAACTCTGCTGCTTCATCTAGGCATCTGTCTTCCAGAACAACAATACAAAAACACTAAACTACGAGTAAAAGATGAAAAAAAAAGCAAAGCAATTGAACATTTGATATCAAAAAGACATACCTTTGTAAATGTGTTTCCCAGTAAAGTTGTTGCCAATCAACTGGTTGGATTTGATGAACAAGATGTGGCCAATGCATCTTAAATAACAACTTCCACGCTGCATTTAAGTTCCCATATCTGGATAATCGCTAATTTTACAATATGATCAGTTGTCCTCGCTTCATAAAAATTCAGAAAGAAAGGCGAGATCCTTACTAACCTTCCACGTTTTCTCCCATTTTCTAAACAATCAGTAGCAGATCCATAGTCGTTCCAGTCCTTAAATGGCCTGCTCAAAGGAAAAACCCAATACCGTATTATTTAATTTGTTCCCACAGTTGCAACTATTATAATGAACCAAAAAATAAAAATTTAATTTATATATAAAAACAAAAACCTAGTAATCCATTATCAAATAAAATTACAGGGAGAACACAACTAACATTTTAGTTTGTAAATTTTGCAAAGCCAAGGGAGGCAAATGAGTCAATAAAATATCAAATAATTCAGACGGAAGCTCATATATATCTGGTACAATATCATCGCCTGCAACCAAACGCCAGAGTAACGAAACCAGTTATAGCAGATTGAACTGAATTCCAGTAAGCAGAAGCAATAAATAAAAGCAAAATAAAATTACCACACAGAAGTTCTCTTTTCAAAGCTTGCGCCGCTAGAGTTATCAAAGATGGAGCTTTGACCATTCTCCAGAGTCTAATTTAAAGGGAACAAAAAAAATTGAAAAGCTGCGAGTTATTATTCTGGACGAAAGGTATTTGATCATCCATGCAGGTAACTGAAGAAAATTTGATCCTAAAACAGAAAATAGTATCAATGAATAATTCAAATAAAATTGATAATTAACCGGCAATCTATTCAGGAATAATTTTTGAATCGCTATTCCCTCTCGGTGAACGTTTTCCTGCCTTCTACCCGGCGTAGCTAAGAATGTTCATTTCGATTCAGTTTTGGTTACGACGGTGGACTGCCACGACGTCGTTTGAACGCTGCGTTTGTTTGTTATTTTTTTCTTTTTCTTTAAAAGAACGAAAAGAATTATAAAATAATTCTATTTTAATCCTCTTTTGTCTCCTGAATTAATCCTAAAAAGTTCTTATTAAAACCGTCACTTTAGACAACTTTATGCTTATAATCTCTTCTTATACTTTATAAAACAAAACACACTTTTTATATTCACGTTATAAACAAGTTTTTGATAATTCTCAAATGTTAATATTTATTTTTTAATATTTCATGTAAAAGTACAAAAATTTTGATATTTTATCAATAAATCTAAACGATAGGTGAGTTTTTATACTTTTATTTTTTACTAATTTTTAGTTGATTTTAACATAAATATGATTATAAAATTTATTGTAATTTATATTAAATTTAATCTGAATTATATATGACATTAAATCATTAAATCTTGTTTGTTAAAATTTTGGGCAAAAGTTTAAGCATTTAAAATGGTAAAATTTGAAATAAAGTTAAAATTTTGATTAAAAATCAGTACTTTGCATGAGAAGAATGAAAATTTGAAATATAAAAGTTAATACAACGACACTACCATATAAACAAGGGCAGTCATTAATGTTCTCGTGTAAAAAAAATATAATGAACGAGGATGAACCAATAATGTAGATTTTTAATGAATAACAAGTGTTAAAACAAATTTACCTGAACAAATCAATTTTTTTTAAGTGATAAATTGTAGAATAGGTAAAAATTACATATAAATTAATTTATATAATAACATTATATATTTTTAAATCAATAATTTAGTTAATTCAATTTTTTAAAGTAAAAGAGTGGCATGGGTTGAGCTTGAATTCTTTCGTATATATTATTAAATCATTTGAGTTCCTAACTTTTTTTTTCCTCAAAAATTTAAATGTAGTTAATAATTCTCTAAATATTTAAATTTTAATATTATTTGCAAATTAAATAAAATTATTAATAACATATAATTTTTTTTTCAAGGACATAACTATAGAGGAGTAGAATTTATTTATAAAATTGATATAAATAAAGTGATATGTATTTAAGATAATAATTAATTTAGTTGCTTTAATCTTTTTTTTTATATCATTACTCTTCATTATTAAGTATGATTATAATTAGTTCAATAAATGACCTTAAATAAATAAGAAAGAATGTCCCAAATTTAAATCTCATGACCTAAACTAATATTATATTAGATATCAAAGTTTTACTTGTAAGTAAATCAAAACGTACATGTAATGGAAAGAAAAAGAAACTATTTTTTTATTAGGATCTATGCGATAAATTTATACATATACACATACACACACACACACACATATATATATATATATGTACACATATTTAAGGCAATAGATTTAGTTATATTTCTATATTATGTGAATACAAATACAGATTGAATAGCTCTGCGTCTTTATATTGTTCACATAATTGAAAATTAGCTTGAAATGCTAGCTCTTGTATTTAGAATACCGATTTTTTTTTGTATTTTTCTTTTTTAGAAAAAAAACACACATCAAAAGAAAATATATAAAAGTAAAACTCTAAGCACTTCCTAAAAAAAGCAAAATATTATATATTTATAATGTTATTTTGATGTTTTGATTTAAGCTTATCTATATATATATATATATATATATATATATATATCAAAATTCATCTCTATGAATTAATATTACTATTTTTTTCAATTTTAATATGCAACCCAATAAGTTTTCATAATGTTAATAATAATACTAAAATTTAATTTTGATATTACAAGTAATGAGTAGTGTTTAATAACATATCACAATTATCTAAGTAATGACATTGCCAATCGTTTGACATCTCTTTATTCATAATCAATGTTATTATATAATTTAATTTTTTTATCTTAAATATCTGAATTGAATACAATGCATAGAGTGTGTAATATCCTTGTATTGATTAATTTTATATTTTTTTAATCTATTGAGTGAATTTATTCTAACAAATAAAATCAATATCATATATTAATTTATTTAAGTACTTCATAGTTTCATTCAATCAAAGGGTCCAAAATATCACTATCATTATATAAAAGTAACAAATATTATTTAGATCGCATATAACTCTCTACACTAGTTATGACATACTTAACTATTTTTTCCATTCTATCTTATTATAAATGACATTTAAAAATATCAAAATGTATCATTCTCAATTTTAGAAATTATGATAATTTCAAGTTCAAAGATTATATACACTATTATTATTATGAGAATTATTTACGATACTTATATAATAATTTATATATGAGATAATTACACTATTATTACTTATATTGTATATATATAAGTATTATATATACAATATAATACTTATATATGAGATAATTTATATAGCGTTCCCATAGTGGTTCAATTTTGTACATTAATTCACTAATTTATACTCATGTATATATTTGATATCTCATATCATAACACATATTATATTGTCATCAGTCACATTATTAGTCTTTATATATTAATGTTGCCTTATTCACAATAATATTTAATTAGAGATATTTAAGAATAGTATTTAATTAATTAAATTTACTATTATAAAAATATTATTATATTTATTAAATATACAGATATGTAATAGTGAAATAACAAATGAAATATAAATTAATAATATCATAAAACATAAGAAATACATATGATAAATATCCAAAAAATACTATTGAATTTAAACAAGTTGAAATTGAAATGGCTGTTTGATCATCATAAAAATTTCCCATAAGTGCATAAAAAAAAGTGAAAGAAAAAACCAAAGAGAAATGGGGCAAACTCAAACCTAGGTTCATTTCAATACAATAACCAATGAGTAGATGGAACTGCAATTTCATATCAAAAGTCCATACATGGAGGTAATCATAGTTAAGAAAGAGCCATCAAACTTGCAAGGCCAACAACCTTGACTATTTATTTAATTTTTTAGGTCCCGGAGTCCATGGCCAAGATGGTACTGAGGTTCACTGGATTCATGTACTTGGTGGAGCCAGTCATCATATTTTGGACAATTGTTCTGGTTGCACGTTCACCGGGATGAAATGCATCCCAAAATACGTACGCACTCCGGTTTGTGCAGAGGTTTGAGAAAACGT
Source organism: Xylocarpus granatum (assembly GCA_019650275.1). Lineage (NCBI taxonomy): Eukaryota > Viridiplantae > Streptophyta > Magnoliopsida > Sapindales > Meliaceae > Xylocarpus > Xylocarpus granatum. Next base: position 97,056 of record BNST01000646.1, read on the forward strand.
TGCATGTTCCGAGCCCATTGTAAGGTCCCTGTCCACAACACGCTACCGATGATGTCTCAAAACCTGGAACGTCCATCAGAAAGAAACACAATTATTGCATTATCAATCAATATGTTAATGATTAAAAGTTTTAGGATTCAACAAATTAAAACATACCAAATTGTTTGGGGTTAGAGATTAAGTCTTTGTTCATATCAAATGCATTAGAAGCAATAAAAACATTAGAGCCCAGCTCATTGTTCAGATCTTGTATCATTTGGAAGAGCATAGAATTGTATATTTCTGCTGCTCGTTGCGGCTCCGGGGCGCATTCCCCGTTTTTGCTGCCTGACAAGGCTAGTTCAATGGGGATACAACCCAACGGTCCAATCCCTGTCACGATTACTCTTCGTGCTCCTAACACGTAGAGCCTCTGCGTGCAAAACAATATATCAAATTTGCAGTCAAAAGAACAATTGATTAAACTCTTAACTGTTATAAACCTTGAGAATTTTCTTGTACTCAAAGATGATGTAACGGCAGTACTGTGGAAGAGTGAATTGGCGTCTTCTAGGAGCGAAAGGTGTCAAGAAATAGTTGTTAACAAAGTCATTGCCGCCCAGTGTTATGAGGACCAGTGCTTGATCCACTAGCTGTCGTGCTTGGTGATCTTGTCCAAGGAGATTACGAAGCCGCATTTGGTAATCTTGAAATAACTCTAACTGCTGGTGAATTCTTATTATGTTGAGCTGCAGAAATTGAAAATTTTGACATATTAGCCCAAGGTATAGCATGGGAAATTCCCGACCGTGCAGATTGATTGAATTTAAGGTGGCCGGCCTTACAAACTGAAGTCCGGTGTCGTTTAGAATTCCGATCCCAGCTGAAGCAAAGTTGGCTCCCGACAGAAGGTTTTGTCCGTTCATGATATCAGGATCCAAGTATGGTAGTGGAGGCGCAGTGCCCATTGATTCACCTAATCAAATACATGCATGCACGTATGTTATCTCTGTATTATCAGTACAATAATAGAAAGGAAAAACAATGAGGAAATTAAACTCACTGATAATGTCAGGAAGGTTAAAGCCATTAGAGAAACGACCGGTTGGTCTGTGAGTAGGATAGTCGATGCCGTAAGGCGGAAAGTCGGCGCGAGCAGATGTGGCTAAGAAGTTGTTGTTGCCACTATCAACGAGCGAGTCACCAAACACGAAGAAAGCAGGAGTAGGACTAGCTGCTGCCTCAGCTTGAGGTACAATAATTGCTGTTGCCACTACCAACACTATGGCGACAGTCGGCCAGGTCATTAGGAAAACCCTAGACATGGATATGCACAGTGAAACTCTTACTGTTTATCACTCTCAATCGCAAATTTTAAAGCAAGGGAGAGGTTGCATGGTTTTTAAAGAGCTTGTGCAAGTCATTAATTGTGATATGGCTTGACACAGATGAGGTTTGCGTTTCCCACAATCCATTTTCGACAATTAGCATGGGTGAGAGACCCTTAATTGGCAAAGTTGAAACTCGGAACACTTTTGTTCTTGCATGTAATAAAAGATCCTGCTGCAACGCCACCTTAGTTGATTAAGTGATTAATAAGGTTTTTTTGTGGAGTTTGATGAACTGGCTGTGGGGTTTACAGCTCATATCGTATTTCATTTTCCATTTTGAGAAAACAATGGCTTAGAGCTCATGCTCAGTACAGGTTCATATTTCCAGAATTGATCTTGCCAGTCTGTGGCACTGTCACTGCATGCCGTTTCCGGAGAGCCGCCTTATAATTTATGAATTTTAAGTAGGTTTACTTGCCATTGTCATTAACTGAAACGCTGCGTTATGATTATTAATATTCACCTACTCTTGATTTGAAAAGATATAAAGTGGTGGGTTAATTACCCATCCTTTTAGCTGAAGCAGTTGTCTGAACAAATTAAATCAATATGCTAATTAATAACGACAGACCAATATCCTTCAAATTGATAGTCGGTGACCTCAATATAGATGGATCTGTGCTATAGGTAATGGAGGTTAGGTTCTAATAAATTGGTGTGGAATCTAGATAGGCCGGCCATTATCCTCTTCGGGAATGGCATGCGAACCTTTTTCCTTTGCAAGCTACAACTCTTGAGTAGTCATGATTCCCATTTTAGCAAAAAATTGAAGTATGAAATTATCAAATTATATATGGGCGGTAAATTCAGTATTTAATTGTTGGTTTTAGCTGCCTAATTGCGTGCTGTTCTGTGCTGTGTGAGGAGTGCAATGGTTGGGCTAAACATTATGGGCCTTCAATTGTAGTATAGGTCCAATTGCCCAACTTTCTCCCATTGTTAACAAACTACTTAAATTTGCAATCTTTGCTAACAAATAATTCACACCATTCAAATGGCAGAATGCTTTCCTTTATTACTAGGTTAAGTCATTTTCAAACTAAAATTCAAGGATGCATTTGTCATAAACCACCTCTACGTGTCAAAAGGTAGTGATCCTTAAGCACAAAAATGCATAATCCCATTGTTCATCGATTGCCCCTCGGCATCTTCCTTATTTGATAAATTAAAATAACAGTTATTTTGATTAATCAAATCACAGTTAAATTTATAACAAAAAATACTTTTGAGGGGTGCTTTGTATTAATTTGAAAAATATTCCAATCTTCGGGGAGTTACGTCAAAATTTACGCTCAGGAAAGCTTTTGACTTCTAACTACGTTTCTGGAAGACAAGATCAATTGAAGTATTGGTCTGAAATAGAAATTCTTTTTGTTAAAAAAATATTATGCTCGACTGCAATTATCAAAAATCGAGAGAAATCAGGGTTTGGGATTCAATTTGAAAAATTAAGCAGAAATGCAACGCAAATTGTTGCCGTATCTCGTTTGCTTCCGTTCTCAAATTCCTAAACTTCCTTCAAGCATTGATCGGAATTTCAATAATACTATATTCAATATGGATGCTTGATTAATGGAACCACCACATTCCCATCCCTCCTCATTGTCCTCTCTCGTTCTTTTTCTCAACTCGAAAACAACCCAATCGCATCTGCTTTCTGATGATCATGCTCGAGTCACCGTCCCTTTGGATTTCATGGCTTCCGATTTCAACGACGTGTCTGCCTTCGAGTTTGATTTGAATTCGGTCAAGCTGCTAGCTCCGTGGTACTTTTAAAGTAATTTACTTTTGGTCTCTTGGAATCGAATTGCTTCATCAATTATCCTTGTTAGATTTGGCTTTTGAATTTTCTTGAAGTTAATGCAAGTGGTTACTAATTTTTATCAGTTCTCTGTCATAATCTGATTGGATGGTGTGGGTTTTGCTCTTAAATTGGGTCAGTTCTCTGTCTCTGTACTGTGCTAGCATAACATTCATTATATTCTTACAATATGAGTGATGAAGGCAGTTTTACAATTACTCCTTCGGTATTTTAGTGCTAGTATAACACGCTCTTACCGTAAGAGTGATTACAGCTAGCAACAATCTCTAGCATTTCTCTGTAGTCTAAACAATGTAGTTGTTTGTCTTGGTACTGTTGTTGTTGAAAATTTGGTTCTTGGTTATCTCAGTTTTTAACAAATACTCAGGGTATGTTTGGAACTGTTGTTCTTCTGTTTAACTTGAAAGCATCACAACTAATATCTTTGGAAATACCCATTTTTACTTGGTAGACAATGTTTACCACCCATTTGAACACTTATACTTGATGGCTAGTGAGTTCCATAACCCAACACTTCCGAAAGAAAAGCCATAACACTTCTATCTCATAGGTGCGCTTAATTTCCGATTTTCAAGTTTTTTGCTGGGATACGAAAGATTATCCAATGTTTCCAAATTTAATGTTTCTTCATTGGAGCCATATAAACTGATACCCAAAATCCCTATTTGTCGAAAAAGAGAAACCTCCTGCAGTGTACAAAATAATCTTTGTAGTTGATTGAAGACATTTCTTTGCACCCCACACAGATAAAAGCAGATAAGTGGAATTAATTCTAGCTCCACATGATGAGAAAAATGCAAAAAAGTAAAGTACCTGAGAATACTTGGTCAAACTTGTTGTTGTTGGATTTAGGGTGCACATGCCTAATGCTTGATTCTGTTTTAGTCTGTTAGAGTTGCAGGGTCAAGTGGCTTTGTGACTTGTTCATTATGCTGCAATTTTGAACTATTGTTCTTTGCAGTTCAAAATGTCCTATGAATTTAGAGTTTTGGCGGTTCCTTAGCTGCACACATGGGGGATGAGGCAGTTATATAGTTACTTAATTGGTGCTTTTTTGGTGGCAGGTTCCTCTATGCTTTCATGGGAGTGGGGATTTTGTTGTGTTGTGTCACTTTGATTGGTTGCATTGCTGCTTAAGCTATAATTGGCTGTTGCCTATGTTTTGTATCCTGCAGTTATGTGGTTCTGTCTATATTACTTGTAGCTTCTGGTTGATTAAAATACAAGGCAGCAGTTATCCTCTGTAGCTTTACCATGAACTGACTGGTTAAATGTTGTTCAAGATTTGGCTGACATTAGGGTAAGCTGTTTGTTTGTTTTCAAAGTGTAAGCTTTCATTAAATTCACTAGTGCTCTTTCCGGTCCCTGGAAAGAGAGTGTAGAATACATCAGAGACAATACAGTCATCATGTAATATCATGCTATTCTTACACTGCATATTGTAACAACTAACATGATTTATGGTTTTCAAAGTAAAAGTATACTTGTTAGAATTTGATTGGATTGTTGTACGGATGACATGATACATTTTTTGTTTCTTATGATTTGTCTGCTTGAACCGATTAGGACAAAGATGAAGAAATTTTGAAGTCTATGTAGTACCTGCTTTATTATAGACTGTAGCAAACCTGAGACCCAAACGAGTGATTGCTTTATTAGAGCAGAGATTTCATTTATTGATAACTAAATGGCATACATGTGGATCTGTAATCTACTGTGTGTTGTCTTACAACTACTTTGATAATAATAGTATGTGCTGGAATTGACATTAAAAATCATTAACTGGTCTGTTGAAAACTAAAAAAATTGAAGAAGTTTAGAATCTAAGGTCTACTTCAATCCCTTTCGTTTTCAAATTTCTCTTAACCTTGTGAAAATTATCAGTACTCTATACTGAAAACTGTACCCATTCTGCTGGAAGCAGCTCTTTGATTATTCAACTTAAGTTATAAAAGGCTCATTGACGTTATACTGTGTACATATGTTATTACCTGTTGAATCATTCCTTGACCGGATCTTCCATTTGACCCAACTTGACCAACTTGTGAACTTGATAGCCTTCGTTCTTTTATTGAAGACAATGTCGATATATGTAAATGGGTTGGCATTGCAGTTGTAGTAATTCAGGTATTTTGTAGTTTTACGATCATTGTCAAAGTGACTTGAAAATTATAAAAGTTTTGCAGAGCAGCATTTTGGCTTCTAGTTTTTTTTTAACTAATCATAATCCAAAAAGAATAAATTTGGACCAGAAGAAAGGAGATTTTATCAGGCTGAGCTTGGAATGGTGGCAGCTGTCATTTGACAGTTGGGCTTAATATATATATATATATATATATATATATTGCTCTCACATGGCCATGCCCATGCCCATGTCATATGCCTGTCATTATTTTAATAGGCGAGTAGTGTTAGGTTGAAGCTCTAAAATAAAAGGGTTGGTGTTGGTGCTACGCATTAATGTGTTTGGTTTGTTGGGAAGATAATGAATTGTCAATATGATGAGCAAGCCGCTTTTTAAGTGGGAATAAATAGAAAAACATAATAGTAATAGCAGTACAAAACACATAAATAAATACCATCAGAGATATTTGTTTGCACGGCTGCTATATGTCATTCACATCATAACATAATTGAAACTTCTATTATTAAAATTCCCAATTGGTATTGAGTTGTAATGAAATATGATTTGTAAATGTAACTGTCATGAGATAAAAATATAAAATATTAATTTGTTGTAACAATTGAACAAATTATACTAAAATTCGATGTTATTAAATAACTTTCTATCTTGGGTTTGAGCCAAACGAAGGATACTTGAGAGGAAGAGAATCTTCCTTTGGCAGCATAATTATTGTGAAACGAGAGTCACGCGATAAGACATTTGTTGTTTTAATATTATTATCTGCAAACCTCGTTACTCACTGTCAGCATGAACAGTCTAGGATTGGATAAGAGTTTGGAAATGCCTACGCCTACCATTGAGTTGGTGCAAATGTTGGTCGTTTCTCGAGCAGATAGCCTGAGCCACAGCCAAAGCCAGAGTCAACCCGTAACAATTGATTTGGTTTCGACATGGTTCTGGGCCAAAGTTAGCATCCCACCTCAAATATGTTTTGTTAGTTACAGAATAACAGAAAATGACATTTCCAGTTCCGACCACTAGCCCAGTATCCTGCTAACACAAGCACCAGAAATTACAGTTGTTTGGCATGATCACATTAGTGTTACTCAAGTAAACTAGAAATACAAAGCCTCAGATCGGTGTTAACTTAATACCACAAGTTTGCTTACTACAGGCAACAGGCAGTAAAGACAAATATTGATGCAACATGAGATATTGTTAAACAACTACTCAATGAAACATTGGCAGAATCAATTAAACAAATATGGAGGGCAGAAGCACTTGGTTGTTGAAAATAAAATACAAGAATTCACCCCAATAATAGAGTTACAATAATAGATAATAAATTTGACCAAAGAAAAGAAAAAGAAAGGGAGCATCATAACCCCCCACCTGTCAAATCAACCACAGCCTCATCCACAAGCTCTTCCAGCAAGTTCACTTCAATTTCCTTAGCCAAATTATCTAATTCCATTCTCATTTGGTCAGACCACCCTTTCCCTACTACCTCCTTCCTCACCACCCTCTCCACCACCAGTCTGTTGCTGTCCCCACCACTGACCCAAAAACATCCAACTTCACCAGGAAACCATTCTTTCATCCGGGTCCACACATGGTCCATAAGCATGGGTGATTCACCCTCTAAGTGCACGTCGTGGGCCCTGCCGCACGACACAGCCCTTGTGCTATTGTCTGACTCTGACCCATAACCTGTGATTTCCACTAATGCTGCATTGACACAGTCAAATACAAGCTTCTGGTTTGATCTTCTTTGTCTTCGCTTAGCTTCGTGCAGAGGCTCCTTTTCTTTCAGGCTAGCATAGTTCTCTCTCAATGACGGGTCCAAAGGGCTTTCAAGTGAATGCCATCTGGCAAAAAGTGTGTTAGGTTGCATTTTTCCATCAAGGCCAGCTGCAGATATTAGTGTTCGAACAAAGAACATCCAATCTTGTTCTTCCTTGGCTCCTAGGGATACTGTAGAGGACTTCCAAGGAGTAGCTGTCTCTGCACGAGAATCATCCCATGACAAGGTCCTGGCGATTGATTCTATAGGTGGCGATTTGTCAATCAAGTTTGACTTAAAGTGCACCTCTGTTCCTGTTATCATAATCAATGAAAAGTTAATTGGATAAGGCCTATAAAAATAATGTGGATAACGTAAGCTTTCAGTTTTGACTTGATTGAGATTTTACCTCGATGGTCTAGCATGATATTGCCAGAGGACTCTCGAAATGTATTGTCATCCTCCACAAATGGTGGTTCCAAAACCGAGATTGGACTTGGCTGGTCCTGATTCTCACTGGCATTCACAGGCATAGCAGCTTTCGCCGCAGACAAGCCCCGCTGCAAAAGATCAGGACAATTCTTGATAAACCATCAAATCATGGCAAACTGAATGTTTAAAACTCTTCCAGATAAAATTTCTGTTTATGATGCCATTAGTGCAGTGCCTAGCCAACGGCATTCATTTCATTGTCACTATCAGCTGAAACAATGGGATATTAAAGAGCCTATTGCTTAACATAAATCAGCATGAGACCATCAGTTAACAATGGATGTATGCTTTATTCTTATCATGGCCATGAACTTACTCCATATGTGACACTAAAAAACCAAGATTACTTTGTTAACATATTTAATTCACCAGTGCAAAGTAATACAAATGTGTTTAAGATAACATGTCATTTAGGACACAATTGTCAGAATTTATTAAAAGCTTTGACATACTGTATTATCTTACATCAAAGTTAGTTACGGTTATGGATTCTACTTTATCTATGGAAAGCACACCCGTTTACATATTTTGGTGTCAAATAAAATCAATAAATCCATGTAAGGAGATACAAGGTGGAAACACAGAAGTTGCAGTCCAGACAAATGTGCATTTTATGGTCATAATCTCTTTTGTATCAATCTTAAAAATGCTGTAGCCTAATGAAAATAATATCAGCATATATAACAAAATGAGGAAATATGAACAAGAAAGACAATGGACAGTCAACAAAAGGAAGATAAGCCTACCTCCCGAGGAATCATGCCTTGGTACCGACCCAGGCCAGTTAAATCTGGAGAGGAAGTTTTGCTTGATGGTTGACGCAGAGCGGTAGACAAACACTGACCAAGGCCACTATTGTTAACACATTGAGATGTGCTGGTACTAACCATTCCAAGAAGACGCCCGGCAGATTGTGGTGTTTCGGCAGTTACAGGCTGACATCCCTCCTTGGATTGAGGTGCAATAGAGTTTTCTTTGCTTGATTTCTTGGTCCTCGAGAAAAATAAGCTTGAAACTTTTCCTTTTAAAGATAACTTTGAGCGCTTTGGCCTAGTCAATTCCTTAGGGACCTGTGCTTTCCGAGCCTCAGGATCTGAGACGTCAACATTGAGCCTGGCACCAAATACCGTAGAAGATACAGGAACAGATTTTGATCTCATAAGATTTTTAGGAGAACAACCCAAGTCTTTTTCATTCATATTACTTGTCATGAATGAAGTTGATCTGCTTGCTTCCTGTCCCTCATTAATAACCTCATCCTCAGATTTCATCACCTTCTTTGTATCAGAAAGAGCAAGCATTTCACCCAATGTACTTGAGCTTCTCCGGAGCTGTCTTTGTTCCTGGGAATTCCCATTCAATGCCATCATTGCCCATCTTTCAGAAAGTCGTTTCTTTGCTTCTCTGCAAACTGATGACTCTGGAGAACACGATGCACGGCTGAACGAGGAAGAGGAATAAGGGCTACCAAACCCATTGATGTAATCCCATGAATGCCTAGAAGTTGGTGACATGGCTTCCAAATCACTAAAATTTCCTGCTGCATACTCATTTTCTGATTTGTTAAATGAACTCTCATCACCAATATAGCCATTAGAGAACACAGAAGAATGTAAAGTCTCCTCCCTTTGGTAACCCATTAGATTTTCACGCATCTTCCTAGTGATCTCCTTAGCCACTTCTCTTGATTCTTGCACCTCGTCCTCTTCAGGTTCCTCATAAAAATCTTCACTGCGTGATTTTCTCGAGGGTGAGGAAGGCAGGGAAACCACAGTGTTGATGTCATTAGTCTTCCCAGGGCTAGGCTTCAGGACTACTATTCGTGTGGATTGAGCAGGATGTTCATTGACTTTCTGATTGGGATAAGGCGGAGAATATCCTGCACTGTTCCCTTCCCTCCCAGTAACTTGAACCATCTGGGTTGGTTTCTTTGCCTTTATATCAGTCTTCTTTCCTGATCCTTCAAATTTGTCATCATCAACTGTCTTCGAAGGTCTCAGAACAGTGATTCGTTTTGTCTCAGGAGGTGGAGGAATAGATTGCAAATCATAGAGATGCTGCGAGAATAATGAATTAGGTTCTTGCAGAAACCTAAGAAATAAATCTCTATTTGAACTTAAAACTTCTAAGGCATCTTGGAATTCTTTGGACTGGCGAAGTTTATCGTCTGTGGCAAGACGTTTTGCTTCTATGAACTTCTGACGAACTAGAGCCATCTTTCTTTCAGTTAAGTTTTCATTGTACCTTGCCTTCTGCATTGAACTATCTCTTGAATTACTTGTCTTTTGAGATTGTTGCCAGATTTCATACACATCCTTCAATTCATTCTTCTCCTGACACTGACTTTCTTTACTCTCCATTTGCTTATCTAAAAAGTCATGATCTTGCTCCCAAAATTCCACAGGTATCGCTGAATGACTTGATGAATGTCGAGAATAACCTTTTGAATGGATTCTTTTAGCAGCTGAACTAGACTGCTGCTGAGGGAGGGCATCAAGCCCCATCAATTTGGCAACCACATTAGGTGAGCTATGTTTAGACACTACTTCTTTTGACATCTCGTGTGCTATGAGTGTCCTCATGGGTGCTCTGTTTGCTTTCTTGTTTAATGAAGTTCTCCTCAACTCAGAAACAACCTACACAAATGCATCACATGTCAGGACAGTTGAGTATATTATATAATAATACAACTGTGAGCAATGCAGACAAGTGATGCTTGGAATCCACTCCCTCATAGGCATTTAGTATTACCAAGAAGTAATATCCAAAATTTACCAGTTTATTCTCTATCGGATCCACAATGGGTGGATTCTCCATCTCCACCACATCTGACCGACTTCTTGAGAGCAAACCAACTGCCAATCATCCACCTCCATGTCAACAAAAGCTTGATCAAGGTAAAATTTAAGAATGATCAACAGAGACACCATGATAGCAACAACTACACCCCAAAATGGGATAAGAAGGTTGAAAGGAAAATATTTTATACGAGACATTATTTCCTATTCTACCTCTGTCTCCTGAAGAAGTTGTAAGGAGGGAGAGAGAGAGGAGAGAGAGAGAGAGAGAGAGGTAAAAGTAATATTGCACAAGGAAGCAGTAAACATCACAAAATTTAAGCTGTCATCCAAAAAATAAGCCAGGAAGACAAATAATCAGAATTAATCTAAATTCTTCACTAATGTAATTCAATCTGTTTAAAATTAATATATGATAAGATGTGACTTGCCAAAAAATAAACTTAATGCTATCACATAATCCAGAAAGCAGCACATATATGAAGAAGGATAAAGAAGCAAATGTTTGAAGCACATCACAGGTCACATTCATAATTTAATCCTAAAAGCTAGGCAAACATTGGCATGGCAATTAAAAGTCTAATCAATTACAAAAGAAAAAAATAGAACATAAGGCAAAGGAAATCACCATCACGATGGGGTTTATCAGTAAGCAGCCTGTTTCCAGATACGCCCGTGCTCAAATCAAAAAGGTTCACCACTCTTCCTAAACATCCTGCAAACTGTTTATCTATATTTGTACTCTGAGCTTTTCTACTCTGAATCCCATTCATTTTAACACCTGTGATTACACAATTCATATAAATAAAAACCCCAGTAAAAAAATACCCAAAAAAACAGCAATGAAAAGACAAAGGTAGCCTTCGGTAGAAATGATAAAATTTACTTTAAATCAACCAAAACTCTCAGTTTCAATCTGACCATATACACAAATGCCAAACGAAAAACAGGCGCGGCGATTTATGGAGAATTCAAGAGCTGTTAGTTCCTAGAAAAGAGGACGACAGCCAAACCGGAACAATGGCCTTGATTTAAGTCAAAAAGAAAAAAGAATGAAAGAATACTGTAGAGAGAACTCTGGTTGAATTAGTGAAACTGAAAATTCAGCGAAATTCGCAAATGATGCATTACAATCATATGGCCCCTATTAAGCCTGAACAAACTCCTAGTAGCTGTCAATTATAATAAAATTGCTTCATGCATTTTGATTACGCTGATCAAAGTAAAATCGCATACATTTTTATTTGTTGACAAATTTCGCTTTCAAAAGCCGACAGAAAGCTACAATTTTCAACTAAAACAGCTCAGAATTTTCACAAAATCCAAATTGAAAATCCCAGTAGACTAAACAAAAAGGCAGAATCTCCGTTCAAAAAAGGAACAGATTCCAAAAATAAAAAAGCTACAATCATAGCAGAAGAAGAGCAAAACTTGAAAGAAAATGAATTAGATTCCATTTGCAGTTTAAAACAATGCGAGCGATAAAAAGGCGACAAACTGAAACACTACCAAGAATCCGAACCTAGTTGCTGCAACCTGACTTTCTGTTGGTGAGATGCGGCCGTAGATTGGTCGGAATCCGAAGTCACCGAGAAGATCCGTAGCTCTTGTTGGAGAGCTAGCCTCCGTGTGAACACCAGAGAGAAAAAAAAATGGGGGGCAGTTTTCTTGCTTACTTTCCAGTATCCACCGACTATTTGTGTCGGACTTGAATGAGTCTATGGTTTCGTTTATTAGTTTGGATTACGAAGAAGAGCGGAGGGTTAGAAAAATCAATAATAATTATAATGGGAATATCAGTATTTTAATGTGCAGAAAAATAATTGGAATGATAGTTATTTTTATGTATTTAGTAATGGAAGGTAATAGATAGAGACAGAGGCCAACAGGTAGACCAATATTAAGACAAAAATTTAATATATTTTAATGTATACATACATATATATATTTATAATTTAATGAATAATTATAATTCGTCCAAATTTAAAGAGTCAAAATTCTATATTCCTTTACTAAAAGCCAAAATCATCTTGACAAAGGTTACAATTTTGTATTCTCAATTAAATATATTCAGATAACTAGTCCTTATCAATACACAAGTAATAGTAATACCCAACAAACAACAAATCACAGTAGATCTTGATTTTCTTTGAAGAATATAGAATTTTGAATGCAAGTGAAGAGGTCCGATCACCCAGACCCGACTGTGGTAGGTCACATGTTAAATCAACAAACTAGTTGTGAAATGATCTGGACAAGATTACCTCAAGGGACAACACGATAGTTAGTATTCGGGCTTGAATTGTGATTTCCTGTAATGATGCTCCCAGTTAAATACTCAAATTGTTCGTGATTTAAGGTTCCTTAATCATTGTAAAGTCTCTCTATTTTCAAATTCTGTTTTCCCTTTTGAAGACAAATTACTTTTCATCTTTTCAAGTTCAAATCATTCAAATTGCCTTTTTTAAAACTCAACACTTTGAATCATCTATCATATTTAATTTAAATCAAAGTCTATTTATTTGTACTAATCCTCCCTCGAATGATCGAGAATTCTTTTATTTGTTTTTAAAATTAGAAAGCGAAAAAATATTCTTTGAAAATTGTTATTATTTTAAACGAAAAAAAAAGACAAGAAATTATTTTTTTCCGCCAAAATAATAAAAATTTTAATTTTATCTTTCATCTATATTTTTTAAGCATAATTTTTTATTTTGATTAATTTAATATAATTATTATTTAAAAATTATTAACATATTATTATTATTATTATCATTATTAATATTTATTTTTATAATAAAAATTTAACACCATTTTATAAATTATAGTTATTATTATTTTTGTCATTATTCTAATTATAAATATTTTTTATACATATATTAATTTATAATTTTATTATAATTCTTATAATTAATCATATTTATTTAACAATTTAAATTTTTAAAAAATAAACTGACTATCAAATAAAATAAAAAATATATTATTATTTATAGTTATAATATAAGTTTATAAATATTATTAAAAGTAAAAACTTTTTAATGAACAAATTTAATATTCATGTGTAATTAAATTTATAAATTAAAAATATAAAATATTTTTTAAATCAATAAATAAATTTATACAGTATAAAATTTTACATATTTATTTCTAAATTAACTATTAAATTTATAAAATTTAATTATTTATATTTAAAAATAAAATTTGAAGTTAATTTATTTTTTTAATTATGAAATGTATTAAATATTTTAATAAAAGTAAGTATTTTTATTCAAATAAAAAAAATTAATAAATATAACATATATTTATATTTAAAAATATTAAAAAAAAATTTGTTAAATATTAGTATAGTAATTATTTTTGAATAAATACAATAATTCAAAATTAAAAAGCAAAAATAATTTTAAAAAATCAATATTAATAAATTTAAAAATAAATGATATTTTTTGTTATAGTAAAAAATTATATATTTTTTTCAAAAATATTTTTTTATAAAAAATATAAATAAATAAAAGAAAATTAATTTTTTTTTCTTTTTTCATTCATTTCCTTTCCTCTTCACTTTCATTATTCTTTCTATTCTCAAAAACAAACACATTCTAAGAGTTATTTATTATTAATTATTTAATGTTAAATGGTGGTTAAATTATTTCTTATCCAAAGTATTATTACAAGCTTGCCATTTTATTTTATTTTATTTTATTTTTTTTGTGAATTATACCGCCAACCTGGAGTAGCATTTATTTCTTTATATTTTACCTTCCAATCAAACATTCACAGTCTACCCATCACACAACAATGTTTCAAAACATCACATGCCCTACATTTACCAAAGGTAGACTCAACAATTATTAAATAACACAACACAACGCAACTCCCTTTTTTTGTACTTTGCACTATTTCTTTTTCTTTTTTAAAATACCAAATTGGCTTTTCCGTCCTTTTGTTGAAGCTTAAGAGAGAGACGGTCCACTTCTCTAAACATAAAATAATAGTAATAACATTACTAAGATACAAATAATGTTAAAAAGAAAGGTACAAAAAGGGAATATTGACAAAACGGCAAGGTGTATGGTCCCAACGCAAACAGTATTTTAATCGTAATGAATAAGTAGGTGATTAGGAAATAGGGTTTTTGGTCTTAAAAAACAGTAGGAGTTTTGGTTCACCGGCAAAGTAAAGCGGGAGAAGATTCGTGATTGTCCGTGTAGCTTAGACAGACAATCGACGCGGCTTTGACGTTGAAATGTTACTAAATTCATAATGACCCTAAACCAATCAATAACTACTCTATTTCCATTCCTCTTGCATTCAATCCCTTATCCAAATTCTTTATTTATTTATTTATTCTCCTTAAAATCTTGAAGTCCAGGTTGACGAAAATTTGTAGGTGTTGACATTAGTGGTTTTTTTAAATATCTTATATTATCTAAAAATTTTTATTAAATAAATTAATAAATATTCACAAAAATAAATTTTTTTATTTTTAAAAAAAAACTCTATTATCTTAACGTGAATCGAGTTTAGCTCCTATACCTCTTATACAAGGTTTTTAAAAATTTTTAGTTAAATTAATTAATATCCATTTACATTTCTACTTTTAAAAAAAATGATTATGAACTAATATACTAATATTTGTAATTATATAACTTTATTGTACTATAAAATAAAATTATTTGAGTGTAATTTATATTCATTTTCTTTCAAAGTTGATACATTTTTAAAATTATCCTAACAAAGTGGTTTTTGTTAATGGAGGAGTAATTAAAAAAAATGTTGATTTTGATTTATGAGGAGAAGGAAATAGGTTGAGGGTGGAGGATATTTTAGTTTGGGGGTTGCATAGAAAGGGCCTACAATCAACCACCATGAGCATAACCAGTATGTTTAGCACCCACTTGGCCACTCAATGGATGGACGCAGGGTTAAAGGTCAAAGATAAAAGTGTATGCTTTAAAGAAATGGTATTTTTTGTTTTCGTTAAAAGCTTTCGTTTTTGTGTTGGGTTGGTGATACTTTTGCTGCATCTTAGAAGCAAACTTACCGAAGTGTGTTTTTTAAAAAATTTGTTTATTTTATTATTATCATTTTAATTTTTAAAATAATTTAAAATTTATTATACATTAAAATAAAATAAAATTAAAATTTTGTTATTATCGTTAAATATAAAACATGTATTAGAATAGGTAACAAAAATATGTAAATGTATATTTGAATTGTAACAGAGAAAATTGAAAGAGTACGAGAGTACAATTCATTGAGCACTCAATTTTCTGCAGAAAATGTATAAATAATTACGAAGAACATACAAATGCAACCCAAAAAGTCTACAACTGAACAACTTTTGTCCGCTCAATTCTACCTTTGACTTTTAACAACAGTTTTAGGTGAGCCAGTAGGGCATGGGCAGAGACAGAACAAGTCTATTTATTAGTGTAGGGGAGGGAGGCTAGGGGAAATTATACGAGGCTATTTATTAGTTTGTATAATTTATCCGGCGAGAAATCTTGGCTAGGCCACCCAATTAACGCAACAAATCTCTTCTTTTTGATGGGGGACCACGAACGTGGCACTCCACGTGCTAGTGAAAACGACGTCAGTTTGCTTCGTCCCTACTCGTCAATTAATTAATTTAATTCACCGAATCGAATAGAATAGATTGTGGAGTTAATTCAGACAGACGATGTTGTTCCACGAAAAAGGAAAAATGAAAGATTGGAATGATGCAATTCGGAAGAAGACAGAATTCAGCTCATCAAAAGCTGCCAAAGATAGTCCATTGCGGCATCGAGTCACAAATCACATCATATGCACACATGAGATGCGATTCGTCGTTGTCGTACAAGTAAATTTTGAAAGTAACTTTTACTTTTTTGGGTCACGGGCAGAATTGGGAGTTTCTTTTTGCCATTGTATTAACTTAATATTATATATTATATATATATATATGTCTTAATCTCACATAAGTATAAATTTAAGTTTTTAATATAAAAAGTTACCAATTGATTAACAGCCACCGTAATCAACGGATTTGATTTCGTGTTTCCAATAATATGTTACTTTATAAATACGGAATAAAAGTAACCGTACCATGATCCGAAAGCAAAAGGGCCAAACTCTTGAAAGGTACAGTGTCTTAAACACGAGAAAGGTGCAACCTGTTTGGAGCGTTACGGGAGCAAATCATAAAGCACGTGACATATCACATCGTTAACGACACGAAGGAACGGTAAAATAGTAAAAAGCGCAAACAGATTGGGGAGGGAGCAATGATGTGTGGAGGGAAGACATACGACGTCGCATTTTTGCGACCATTTCATTGAAACATCTAGCAAATTGTGGGAACTGACTACTGGAGACTAAAGTAGCAGTTCAAATCAAATGTATTCTGTATCACTTCTATTCTCATATATTTCTCCTTCATATTCATCCCAACTTGATCTATAAACAAGCAAGGGATATGGCTTTTATTTGTCCACAGATATCAAACAATTAAAAGATGACCCATCATGAATATTGATCACATTTTGATTATAATGATTAATGATTCCTTGGGGCTTGCTCCATCCAAGCAATTCTCATACTCATCTTTAGCAAGAAAGTGTGGAAAATATACCTTCCTTTGGAGGAGATTGAAGAGACGGATGGATGGATGAATGAATAATGCCTTATTTGAAGATTTGCTTATTGATAAGCATTTCCTTCCTAAATCATAATCCAGTTTGGAAGACAGAAAAACTCTATCCCTGCCAAGATTAAGCTGCTTACTGAAACCTTCCCTTATAAACCAATGGTGATTTCCAGGAGAAGCGAGGGGTCCTACTACCTTTGCAATTCCAATATTCAGTAAGACTAGGGTAGCTTGGCACATGTGCTAATTGTTTAGGTGCGACCAAAGTTCCACATTGGCTAATCACAGAGATGATTATGGGTTTATAAGTATGAACAGTATCTCTTTTGTTGCGAGGTCTTTTGGGTAGAGTTCAACAGCAAATCCATGAGGGCTTTGGTTCAAAGTGGACAGTCAGTGTTGTTCCGTTGTAAAAATAAAATAAGATCCATGTTTATAGTAAGTGGTCTCAGAACTAATCTTGTGGATCAAATCACTCGATGGTAGAACAAAGGTTTGGTTCCGAATTCGTAAGCTCAAGGAAGGCGTGTACTCCCTTTCAAACACAACAAGAAGAGGAATTGGCCAGGACAAAGAAAGGTTGGATGGATGATCGTTTGAGGGGGGAAGCCAAGGCGTGGTCACATGGTCCTTCAATGCAATGCGATGCAGCAATCTGTTGCATGTGTACCTTCAGCGTTACAGTGTCAAGCAGTTCACCAATATTGTATGAACTAAGTGAACAATATCATGCCATTGTGAAGGTAAAATAAGGTCTATGCCTGCAGAGATGGTTAAAGTATAAATGTTCAAATCTTCCACTATTTTTTTGTTGGCCTCGAGTAGATGTTTTTTGTACTCATCTTTGAAACAGCTGGTTGAGCAAGAGGGTGGTAAAAAGCTTGGAGTATGCTTCCAATTGACAAATGATGCACACAACACACTGGCACCAAATGGTGAGAACTCGTTATCCAGACTCTCCTTATAATTACCATTCCAAGAAGTTAAAGATATGGGATACTTGATCAACTCTGTATTTTGAGAAATAAGAGAAGTCCTATCATTTGATACTTTTTCGAAATCCCAACCTAACGATAGAGGATGTTGTTTTCTTCTAAATAAAGAATTACTAGCATCATGGGAATCATTGAGCTCCCTGAGATGATTTGAAGTAAGATGCTCTTAATTTTTGATAGGAAAACTAGAAGTGGAATACTATCAATGCACGAGATTTTGTTCCTTTCTCCTAATTCACAGCTAGGTTCCCTCAAATTGTAATCAGGAAAGGAGTTGTGAGCATAGCAGGTTGGAGAGTCAGAATTTGAGTGAGTTCTGTCTCTTAAATAGTTTAACCAACAAGCGGACAAACCATTTTCCAAGCATGAGCCACATGCAACCCCCAAAAAGTTTCACGGAGACTGGTGACAAAGCTTTTTTAGGTGACCACTTGAATAAGGCAAAGTAACTTCTCTTTGCTAACACTCTCCACTTGGTGATACTTTATCTTAAAACCCTGGTAGACACTTCTGCTTAGTAATCAAAGTTAAAGAAATAGCTAATGTTTTTTCAGGTGGAAAAAGAGCATACATTCTCTTCGTTGCTGTCAAGGAACAACCAACGAAGGAGCACGGAAACAAAATCAGACTTGAGAAAATTTCCATCTAGTCCATAACTTGATATATATACCTGAAAGAAATAGCTTGTTTATGATGAATGTCTAACCTCTTTGAACAAAGTTCTTCAATTTCAGGAAATGAGATCTCCGCAACCCACTGATGTAACTACTGTTTCTATATGGAAAAGAGATCTTCATGCTTATTGTGAGCCCCTTGGAAAGTCGACATCGTTCAACATGTTTCGCAATACAATGCTTGAACATTCTCAAATTGACATAATAGGACAATCTTGCACCAAAATGAATTCTAAATGTGCCTTTTACAGCTACAACAATATTGTATCATACTAGACCCAAATTTCAGTAAATTGGACATATTTGAGGAGAGCCCAACTGCTTGAATTTCAGTTGGATGGCCAAGATGGAAAAAATTCAGAGAGTTAAACTGAAAGGCTACATATTGGCAGCATTCCATTTTTTAAAACTTTTATTCCATTTGACAGGCTTCCAATATGAGCAAAACAAACAGTTCCTAGGGTTACATAACAAAGAATTATCCCTTAGCCTGAAAGTTCTGCCTTCCTCCATGCGATTCCCCATGCTGTATATATCCTGCAAGGTTGTATAAGCTCTCTTCAAATCTACCCCCTACTAACAGAAAAGACAACTCCGACTTACTTGCACTAACAGAACTAAAGTTTAGACTTCCGCAAGGACCTAAAAGAAAAAGAAAAAACAACAAAAGAAAATTCAAGAACATGCTACGTTGAAATTGGAAATAATACATAGATGCAATAAAAATGTTTCAAAAAAATAAGAATGTAGTTGTGTATTAATATAAACAATCATAATAGAAGCACGTTATCATTTGTTCGCACAACGTGTACACTTATGCCTGAGAATACAAGTTAACCAAGCAACCAAACATCATCAGCTAGAAGCACTTTTTATGACATGAAAAGCAAAAAGGTACAAATTAGGGCCACATTTTCATTTGATCAAAAGGGAGATGCATCCTGACAATGATGCTCAATCCGTTTGATGAATAAATAGATGCATTTTCATGCAAAACATTCCGCAATCACAAGCCAACATAAGAAAAACTTCAAATGTCATTTAAAGTTCTTGATGTCCCACCTCCTAGAGTGAGGAATAAGCTACGATTAACATGTGTGACATCTTCTATAGGCAATCTGAAATCCCATGGGCTATTCTTGATCTCACTGCTCCTCCCTACATATAAAATAATTCGTAACACAATTTTTTCAGTACCAACCAACCAAAAAGTGGATAGAATTCAAATATGCATTGAGTTGGTTCTTGGACCCCGGAATTTTGTAAGAAATGATGTTTTGGATTGGCTATGGATCTTTGGGGTTTGCTCGGGCAGTTTTTCTTTTTTTTGTTCTACATTGTTTGATTGCTGGATGCAGAGACAGCAGCAGATGGAATTGGATTTAGAATGCATTACTCTAAACTCGTATTTGCATGATTAAAAATTTTAATATCAAATTCTTATTAAATTTAAGATTTATATTTTACTTCGTTTTAAATATTTAATATTTATAAGTTTTTACAAATATTTACGAATTTTACCAAAAATTTAAAATATTTTTAAACTATATTTATATTATATATATTAAAAATAAAATTTTAATTTAAAATAAAATACATTACTCATATATTTATTTTTAAAAAATAAAATTTTTAAAATTATAATTTCTTTTTTTACCATTTTGAACAGATTCATTTACACTTTTGAAAATACTAGGCAAACAAATGAATATGATTCATAGGACACAAAATTCATGGAAGTAACTTCAAATAATTTTTAATCTATGCTTACGCAATTATTGTGGTAGTATCACTTTAGTTTTATATAAACAGAGAATATATTTCTAGCATAAACATTTCAATAACATTTTCACCATGTAATCTTAGTTGTGAGGTATTCATAAATAAAGTTGGGTTGTATTCAATAGTAATTTTGCAATACCACGATATGAAATTAGAACATTAGATTTTTATCTTAGAGTTAATATTTAGAACTTCAAGTTTAATTTTAAAATTATTTTAAAACTTATTTTATTTTAATTTTTTATTATTTATTTTTAAAAATATTGTGTTTTCTAATCAACTATTACAAATATTTTGGATATAAATAAAATTAATATTTTTTTAATAATTATTTTGTTAAAAAATTTTGCACTTTATTTTTTATTAGTAAAGATTTTTTTTCATTAATAATTTTATGCATTCAATTTTTTAATAAGTGATATAATTAAAAATAAAAATAAATAAAAATTAATTTTTTATTTTTTTTAAAAAAATTTATAATTATATCTACTTATTATTTTAGCAAATTTCAAAAATCTGTGAGCATAAGATTCATTTATACAAAGTTGAAAGTATAATTTTTAAGCTACTAAGAATTGAATGAGTATTAATGAGATTTTAGTAGAAATAAAACAGCAATAATGTTTGATAACTTCAAAGCGGTTTGTACTTAATTTTGGTAAAACTAAAGCTACAATAACGATGCATAACATCAATTGATTGTTAGTGTAGCCCATCACCACTCTTTCACTAAAATCATGTCAAGCTTGATTTTGTTTTCGTTGTTTTAACAGCAATTATTGGGAACATAAGTGCCAAGAGATTCCGCTTATGGGTGAGCCCACTTTGTAAAGGTTTAGAAGGATGACTTGTAATCACGTTATCCAAACAAGAAGGATACGGTGCAGAGGTGGCGGCACCCTAATGGAGTAAACGATT
Organism: Xylocarpus granatum; assembly: GCA_019650275.1. Classification (NCBI taxonomy): domain Eukaryota; kingdom Viridiplantae; phylum Streptophyta; class Magnoliopsida; order Sapindales; family Meliaceae; genus Xylocarpus; species Xylocarpus granatum. The sequence continues at coordinate 118,443 of BNST01000646.1, forward strand.
GATACAACTTGCAGAGATGAGATAATTCTCACTCCCAAAACATAGAAAATTTTAGTTATTTTGAAGCCTCTCAATTTGAGCCACTGTCCTTCTGCACAATTTATTTGCTTTTTGTGACAACTCTTTGTCAGTTAAACAGAAACAAAGCAGAAAATAGTAATGGCTAGCTGCAACATGGCATCAGCTGCTTCAGGGTTTCTGTTGACACCCAATATTGCAAGCGATTCAAATACAGGTTCCAGGAGCAGCCATATGTTGCTTTTCCCTTCGAAGAACAACACCACAAACAACACAAGGCTTGTTGTAAGAGCATCTGAGGAGGCTGCTGCCCCGTCTGGCCCCACCACCACTGCCCCAGCCGAGGCTGCAGCTCCGAAGCCCAAGCCACCTCCGATTGGACCCAAAAGAGGGACTAAGGTGAGTCACCAAAACTGCAGGCTTCAATTACCTGGAAACTGACTTTCTTTTGGTTAAAACTGATTATTAGAATAACGGGTTGGTAGAAATTTTAAAAGGTTGTTGATTCATCTGTTGTAGTTCACAAAGAAAGAAGAAAGAAAAAGGAAAACAGAATAAATTGTTTATTAGACTATTTGAAAATAGAAGTGCATGTCATAGTAATCAGCTATAACTTGCTTTATAAAATCGTATCAGAGGCGACATGGAATCACCTGGAGAAGTTTATTTAAATTTAAATGAGTTAATTTGAAAGAGATTCTGTAGAAGCGCTCTTAGACAGAAGCAGCGGCGCTTGTTTAGAAAGTGCTTTCTCTAGCTCCATAATCAAATACTGTAAAATAGAAAAAACAAATTGCATATGCAGCTATCTGAAAGTAGTTCAATAGTGTCAAAAGCACATAAGAACATGATATAATGCACAAACAGCGTCACGCACATAAGAACACGATAATAGAGTAGACAGAAACAATTAGAAAGCAGGTAGCGCTGTCTAAACTCAAAAACACGAGGAAGTAATATAATTGGTGCGAAAGAGCCTTGTTTGTGAGTTATTAAGTCAATCAAAGGTGAAAAAAGGCTTGAAAAGTTACAATTTGTTCTGATATTTGGACATATAAATCGAGTTAGTTTCTTTATTCTCCAGTCTCACAGAAAAAAAAATCATAGTTCTAATGAAAATTTCTTTTGGTTTGGACTCAACAGGTGAAGATTCTCAGGAGAGAGTCCTACTGGTACAATGGCATTGGTTCTGTTGTAGCTGTTGACCAGGTCAGATTTCTTTCTATTTCTCCCTGTTTCAAATTCATTTCAATTTCATGGAAATCTAAACTTATATTTTCATCTGCAGGACCCTAAGACTCGTTACCCAGTTGTGGTTCGATTCAACAAGGTTAACTATGCTAATGTATCAACAAACAACTACGCATTGGATGAGATCGAGGAACTTAAATGAGTTAATAGTAGCCTTGTAACTTTGAATTTGATGTTATTGTCCCTCTCTAGCCTAAGTTTTTTGTGTGCCAGGAATGTTTATTCTATCCTCGTAGTGAATTTCTTCTTCTGTCTTCTTCTCTACCAAGTTTATGCTAATATCCAAACGAAAGACGTCCACAATTTGTACCACAGAAGTGATATCGTGGCACCTAAGAAACTTCTTATTCTCAACCAAAACGAGATTTCTCAACATTATACAAATTGGAATGCTGATTTTAGTAACTTCCTTGAACTACTAGATCCTCCGAAAAGCAAAAATTAATTATCCATATGCTTGATGCGAAAGAAGTTAATGGGTTTTATTCAACTCAGACTCTAAGAACTTGGTTATTTGGCTACTGAGAAAGGAAGCAAGAAAACATAGGAATGAACTTTCTTATTTTCAAATCAGAACAACACTGTGAAGCCTACAGCCTCGTGGACAAATTACAAGTGCTTGTTAACTAATCTAATCATTTCACCTGAATTTAACCAAGGTTAGTAACTAACTATAGTTAAATATAAGCAACTAACAAAAGAATAATACGGCTGTAAAATAGAAGAATGGTACAGCTGTAGATCAATTCATTGCCAACTATACAGATGCCACAACTGCTGCCAGATTAGCTTTGACAAGTTAGCTCCTTCCAGCTTCTTCTTAGCGTCACAAGTCAGCTCCTTCCCTGATGCTTCACATAAGTCATTAACATCCCCCTTTCAAGCTCAATGGTCTGGAATGTACATTGAGCTTGGAACGAAAGTAGCTAAATTGAGGATAATCTAGAGGTTTAGTTAAAGACATTTGTTATCTATTCAAAACTAGGAACATGTCTGACCTATAGCTGCTTGCTTAACACCTTATTCTGCACAAGATGAAGATCCAATTTAAGATGCTTAGTTCTGGAATGAAAAACAGGATTCTAAGCAGGTGCTGTGGCACTCAAATTGTCACACCAAACCACTGGTAAAGAGAAAGGCAACAGCAAGAAGAGATTGAATCTATAATTTATATTCATGTGAATTTTTTACAATCATTTGCCACTGTGATTATTCAAATCTTCTATGTCATTCATTTTTATCTTTATACACATATAACATAAAATTAACAAAAATGAGATCAATATAAAGAATGTTCAAATAATAAAAATAAAACATAACAAAAAATCTATCTCATTTTTATTTTCCTCTTATATTTTTTGGATACTTTATAAAGATCAACAAGATATTTTGGTATAACACAAATACATGACCAATGTCCTTTTCATATCACCTCTAAACAAACATTTTCATAATAATTCAATTGATATAACCACCATAACTCTAAATCTATTTGTTTATCTTGCTTTTTATCATTGTCATTTCATTTTGAATGGTTTGATCTAAATTTCTTGATATAACCACCATAACTCTAAATCTATTTGCAATCATGGCCTTAACCACATTCTCAATTGGCACTACAATTATTGGTGGAAGTACCATTCGCTTTTGGGAGCGTTAGACTGATGGGTTTTCAATAAAAGTTTATTGTTTTTTTTTAAATCAATAAAAAATATGAGATAAGTTTAAAATATTTTTTAAAATCTTTGCACATATTGTCAATAAAAAAATAAGATAAGATATTTTGGTAGCCTTTAATTTGTTTATGAAGATATTGGCCAAGGAAAATCATTGCTTGGATAGATGTTTCCTTGCCTTTCTTAACAGTATTTATAAAATTTATAGCATCAACATGGATTTTAGCATACAAAACCCAAGATAGATAATCATTGATTGTAATATTTTCAACAACATTTAATTTAATTAAATAATTTTTTTTTACATGGCATAAATTATTATTTTCTTGAATAGAGTTTTACAATAATTTATGCCACAAGCAGATATATTTTTTCAGAATGATTTCAATACTATTAATTATGCAGATTATGGGTGAAAATTGCTGGACCTACTTTGAATTGTTAATATTTTTATTGAGATATTAATATTTTTGGAAAATCATACCAAGTCTATTTCATTAACAGTAAATAATTTTATCAATCTCTTGTCATTATTTTTCTCTCGTTAATTATTAGTTTTTTAAAAGAAATGAAATTAATGGTTAGAGACTAATCGTTGAGTCCATTGCTGTTCTTGAGTCTATTCAAGAGACATGGCCTCAGCAGCATCCTTCACTTCCCATAGACCCCTGCGATTGTGGTTGGGAAAAAAAAGTAATTACAGACTACACATTACAAATTCTTTCTTATGCTAACTTAGTTGTTTAAGGTAAAGAAAATGTTTTAAATCTTATATCTTTATTTCTACGCAGACTCCTCTATTTGCAGCATTCTACGCTGCTGTTGGAGAAGAAGAGGAGAAGGCAATCAGAGAATCAAGAAAGCAACTAAAAATTATACAAGAACAAGTGCTTGGAGACTATATTTTTTGGGGGCAATAAAAATTGGAATGGCAAGACTAGGGTTTTAGATGGATTGCTAAATCTCGTCACTGAAGAAGTAGCTGGTGTGAAATTATCCCTCGTTTGCTTAGTGGATTGGGAATTTCTGAATCGCCTAGTGATCGAACATGACCTTCCTGACTGTGACTAGATATTTGCTGACTACAAGGAGACGAGGGAGAAGTTTATTGCAGTGGTTGGACATTATTTGGATCGATATTAATTCAACTTTTAAACTCGATTTTAATTTAGACCAAATTAATTCAAACAGAGAGCATATGATAAATCAAACCCATTTACATATGCACTTACCAGTTTATGTTGGTTTGATTTGGCAGTTCAAGTCTAAGTTCCAAAATAAAAATTGAAATTTGTAATTCTATCTTTAGTATGCATAGCAAATGAAATGGAGGTGTTTAATAGGAGATCATTATACACTGGAAAAGGAGAATAGAGTGCCTGGATATATAAGCACTTCATGACTTTTTGTCCAACTGAACAAAAAGTCCCTCTCTTCTGCTCTGGTAAAATCTGATCCCAGTTGATCAAACTGTCAAGGTCCGCCAGCATTCAGCCCAGATTACTTGAGTGGATTTCCAATCCAAATTCACCTCAAGTTCAAGACAACCAAAAAGAGGAAGAAATAAACACTGCCTGATAAAAACAAAGTTGACACATTAACTTAAAAGTATAGATACATCTCTTAAACTCCAAAAGTTTTTACATTAGTGCTCAAGAAAATACATATTCAATGAATTAACATTTTTAACAGAGATGAATAACAAATTACGTTCACAAGCAGCGATGTGACAACTAACTTCAAGGTTCATGCTTGAGAGAGTGAATTTTGGTCGAGTATCCAAGTTTTGTAAGGGAGCAAGATCCCTCCAGTAATCACCTGCCATGGGGCTAGTTCTCTGTACTTTCAGCATTAGCTTCAGAGAGCAAAGGTTTGAGTTCTCCTTTCCGATGTAGCTTAACAGTATCTGCATCAGAGCGCAAAACAACAATAACAGTAAAATCATTCTTTTATTTTTTCTTTTACTTTTAATAGTAACAAAATGGCCAAGGCCAAATATCTTACAACTATTATTGCCTATATCAAAAATCGATAAGACTCTTAACAAGTTGAGAGATTTGAGAATTTCTAGCTGCTTCAATAGAAATAAAACCAAGTAAAAGAAAAGCTTATTAAAGGGTCTGGTAGTCGGAAATGAAGGCTGGGAACTAACTTATGTCAGTATTAGCTGAAAGTTTTGAGGATCAGAACAGCTATCACTACAAGAGGAAAATGTTTGCACTGACATGTTAAACCATCTCAAGAAAAAATTATATAACTAAACTATACCTTTAAAAATTTGGCAACAATTATTCAAAGAGCTGTTAAAAAAAACACCCAATACTCAAAAGCAGGAAATTTTGTCGCAGCGAATAATAGTTTAGGATAAAATTACATGTATAGTGTACCTGTACAACCACCGATGTGTTTTCCCCCTGATCATGAAAAGGAACAAAGAACATGAGAATTTATTCACTCTGAAAATCGCAAAAAGTCTATTTCACAAGAATTTGATCAACTTTTCTTCCAGTAGTGCTCAGATTTAAAGTTTTCAGTTCGTTAAAGAATACTAATCGAACATTGAACAAACTTATCATGCACACACCACTTGATAATTTTTATTGAGCATTATTCTTGAGTATCAACAACTCAAGTATCATTGTTTCTGGACGACAGATCATAACTTAAGATCCAGTAAGATCAAAACAAAGGGATACTTTAGTCTAAAAGCATATTTCACTTGGTTTGTCTCAATTTCCACTGCCACCTCTCAGTGAGAGTCGGCTTATCTTCTGCTTCACTTTCATTTACAACTCATATACTTGATGAGTGATTTGGAAATTTTTATAACTGCCACATTATTTGGCCCTGCTGCTGCCATGACATAAGCCCTGGACTGAAATCCTGTCGTCTAGTCCGTACTTCTCAGTCGGCATTCCAAACAAGAAAAAGTACAATAAATTGGTTGCACATAAAGCCACATCAACTCAAGAGAAAAAAAAATGGAAATGGTATAACACAAAACTTAATATCTTAGAGAGATAACTACATGCTTTATCGCTATATGCCTCACAGAGTCCAACAGTCATCATCAAGAAAAGCAGACCGATCAGTTAATGCCTGTGATCCAAAAATTTGTTCAAGAGAACTAATATGATCAAGAATTGATAAAAGCAATAATTGTATCATTTGTTTCAAGCAAAAGATATACCAGATATATCAAAGTTAATGATGCGCATTCCAAAAACACTATTTACCAATGAAAACATTTGGGACAGTGCGCTGTCCAGTTAGCCTTTCCAGCACGTTCTGCAGTTGGGGGCCTTGGGGACCTGTAACAGAGAAATATCGTGAGATTTGATCAATCTAAATAAGAACATCTATCATAGATCATATAGCTTAATGCTCTTTCCTGTTTAACGGAATAGATTACTAATAGTAAGATGATTGGAACTCCACCATCAAGCATAACGAAGAAAGGGTTATCCTAAACCTGCAATGCAATTTTGTTTCCAAGATTTGTCTAGGCGTGGTGAATGATAATAAATGATGTGAAATTGGGTGTCATCCTAACACTATGAAAGTCACTGTATTGACATAAAATGATTTTATCAGTCAGTTGACTCTTAACAACTATCGTGTTCTTTGCTGCTTTGCTGCCAAGATCATGCATTCATGTAAACAAGCTCAATTAACCAATGCATAAGAAAAAAATAGATTTTTTTTTAAAAGCAAATGACAGTTGATGTGAACAGAACAACAATCATCTAAACAGTCTCACATACACATAATTGTTAAGAACTAGAGCCACTTACCCATTTCGTCCATTTCAATAACCAGTGGCTCCACACCAAGTCTCTTAAACAGTGTTTTCACCTCGGATGAATACCTGCAAAACACAATTCACAATAACCTCATTGCAATTTCCTTCCTATCAAGCCAAACTCAAAACATACATCACCGAAATTAAAATAAATAAAAAAAAAGAATCTGTATGGATTGAAGTCCATATAACTCACGGGCACCAACTTTTAGAGTAAACAACAACTAGGTTCTCGGAGACAGTCTTTTTCACGGTCTCCTCGAGCCTAGACCCGAACGAAGAAGCCATGGCATAGACAGAAATGGATCCGTATCTTCTTCTGCCACTGATGGTCAGGCCAGTTCTTGAACTGAGCTTCTTGGTTTTTAAAAGATCGAGATTACTTGTGGGGATGTACGAGAGAGATGAAGGAAATAGAGCGCGCGATGTACTCAGAGAAGTGATAGTGAATTTGGTAAGATGAGATGTGACTGCCATTTTTCCTTTCTTTGGGTTGGCTTCAGCGTTGAGAGAGCTGCGCACAATTTTCTTGGAGCTTTTTCATTGGCTTTTCTATTTATGGAGTTATTTATATATATTTGGGTTGGTTTGTTTACGGCTGTTGCTTTTTTTAACGAGTAACGTGGTCAGTCCAAACGTCTCTAGACTGTACGGCTTCGAGATGGGCTTCCTTTTAGGCCCATTGGGTAATATTGTAATTTTAAAAACAATTATGGTTAAGTGCAATAAAGAAAAAACTGCATGTGGCAAAGAGGGACTCAGCCACATGTATATTACTTATCCATTTATGATAGCATTAATCAATTTGTATTAAAATATATTTGAGTTTGTGTCAATTACTCTCTGATAATTATGGAAACATGTTGAATGAGGAAATCAATGCTTTCCGGTTGGAGAAACTAAATAAAAGCAAACGCTTTCCGGCTGTCTTTCTTCAACCTGCTTTGTTCAATATTCTCAATCCTATTGCACTTAAGTCTAAGTTGAACACGAATCTTATAATCATGTATCATTAGAATTCAAAGTCGAACCTTGTTACGTATGTAAAGCCAACTGGTTCTCACTATGTAAGTTTCTCTATTGCTTGTCTTTTCCTTTTGTTTCTGCATTTGCATATCTTAGAGTCACCCTAGGCGAATGCTACCATGCTTATTAAAATTTAATGAAAATTTCCAATGCTGCCGTAACTATTAGAGGGCGAGGAGATAGTGAAGTTGGAATTGAACTTCTGTTTCACTGAAAATAAACTTTTTGTATGCTTGGCTTCTCTTAAATTATTATTATTATTATTATTATTTGTGGGCGAAAGGAGTACGAAAGTTCTGTGGTAAGCTTGATAAGAAAGAAGCAGCTTCTTTACTTTTAACAAATTACTGGTGCTTAGCTTCTTTGGCTTTTCAAGATTTATTACAAATTATGTTTGGAGATTTAAACATGATCTCCTGATCAAGTCTGGACGACCTCCAGGTAATTTATGTTTTTCAGAATTCTTTTGTGGAGGAAACCTTTGTCACAGAACAGCTCATTTTCAAACATTTATCAATGAGGTTCTGTGGATTAGAATCATGTTTTCAATTATTATGCTTTACAGAAAAGATTTTAACTGTAATTTTGCACGAGGTTTGGCCTTGGCTTTGTGGCTCAGAGTCTAACCATGTGCAGGGCATGAGAGAGAGCCTATAATTAATAAGTAAGTTAGTCAAATAAGAAGATAATAATATTAAAGGGAATAGTGATGTGTAGCCTATCTCAGAATCTGAGAGAGAGAGAGAGAGAGAGGAGAAACAAAAACAAAGGTTGGCAGTAGCGGAGGTGCATTGTCCACCATGGGTCCTACCCATCTGATCAGAGATGTTTATAGACAACTTGCAAATCAGAAACAATGAATCCGATGGGCCTTGTGCTTGAATTGATTCTCTGATTGTAACGAGGGTGTGAAAGTAATGTATATGTCGACTGAGTATCATGAAACCTCATTTAACATGAAAGACATAGTTTTCTGAAATTAGAGCTCAACAACATAGATCAATACTTGCCAAAATATGAAAATTTAAAAGAGATTTGATTCTTTGAGTTGTTGGTAAATTAGTGATTGAACTTGTATGATTGGAAACAAGAAAATCCTACATATTTCTTTGGATCACATGGTTCTATAGCTTTTCTTTTTGATGATAGGAAATTACCTATGTTCTTACATAGTTCCAAGTGAAAAATGGCGGGTGATTAAAGGTTGTAATTACGAATGCGAAGTTTTGTTCTACATTAGAAGAGAGAGAGCATTGACTGGGAAAAGAGGGAATTTCTTTGCATACAAGTTTAAACAACACTAAACTGAAAGAAGAAGAAGAAGATGAAGCCTCATCATCCTCGGTTTACAAAATGCCCAAGCATGCCAAAACTTGGGCCTTCGGGGAGGGCTCTGTCTGTGTGATATCTGTTTCTTTCTTTTCCTGTGTACAATACAAATTCTATTTATTTATTTATTTTTTACAACGTGAACCTCTCTAGAGAAACAAAATGGATTCCTAGCTATTTTGTAAAACTTTCCATTGATCAGAACTGAGAAATGCATCTTCTATGGCAAGCGGTCGTTCTCATTTTCAGTTGCTTTGTTTCTGCTCTCCAAACTGTGCCAATATCTTTTGATATTCTCATGGCATCTGTGGATGCACCAGAAAGCCCTCTCCTTGTGAAACCAACTGCATAGAGACCAGCATTTCCTTTCCAGCAATTTGGAAATGGTGCCTTTGGGAATCCAGTCTTAGAGAAGAATTCACTTTCCTGTGCATAATACAACCAAACCACAATTAGCTCATTTGTCCTTAGTTGACCAATAACATTTTTTTATTCATTTCAAAACTGTAAAAAACTCAAAAAGGAGTTAGAACATTTTCTCACCTGGAGCCAAGAGGGAACGTTGCTGCGGTATCCGGTAGCTAGAACAACTGAATCAATATCAAGTTTTTCGCCATTAACAAGCTCGACTTGTCCACAAGAAAACCTCTTGATTCCAGGAACGACCTTAATATCTCCGGATCTGATTTTCTCCAATGCCCCGATATCAAGTACAGGTGTCTTTCCCACAGCGTTCTTGAGCTCCAATGGTCCCATAGATGGCCTCTTTAGCCCATATCTTTCAGTGTTTCCCAGTATGAACCATGCTAAAATCAACAATAACTTGTCAACAAGCCAAAGAGGTAACCATTTCATCATCAACATCGCCCATTCGAATGTTGATTTCCCAAAGATTTCTCTTGGCAAGACGTGAACCTGTAAACCGAACCAAGAACTCCGTAAGAATCCAATCTTTATATTCATATTTCCCTTTAAACAGAATTCAATGTAGAAATATTATATTAATAACTTACAGAGCCCCGAATAACCATTGATGGAAAGGCGTTGTGGTTGCTAAGATCAAGAGAAAGCTCCATGCCGGAATTGCCACAGCCAACAACTAATACTTTCTTTCCCTTAAAAATTTCGCCGGACTTGTAATCACAAGCATGAATAACTTCTCCAGCAAACTCTGCCAATCCTTCAATGTCAGGCATAACACGCTCAGCATTTTCACCAGTAGCCACCACAAGCCAGCGGCAAATGAACTCAAATTCAGTCTTGCTTGAGCCACTGGTGGAAACGGTCTTGACCCGCCACAAGCCACTGGTTTCATCATATCTAGCTGATTGCACACACTCATTGAATCTTGGCTTGATCTCAAAATGCTTTGAGTATGATTCAATATATTGAATGAACTGTCTCTTTGTGGGGTATTCAGGGTAGTGTTCAGGGAATGGTAGTTTAGGGAGTTGGCAGAATTTTTTAGGAAGGTGAAGCTTAAGTCTGTCATAGGTGCGCTTTTGCCACAAAGATGCTATGCACTCAGCTCTTTCAAGGACAACAAAGGGAACCCCTTGTTCTCTAAGGCAGGCAGCTGTGGCTAGCCCAGATGGTCCAGCTCCAACAATGACTGGACCGTTAACCCAAATGCATCTACGAGGTGAGAAATCTTCATGATCAGCAAGTCGAAACAAACTCTCCATGTTTAAATTAACGGGCAATTCAACTGTAGAAGAAAGTCTTCGAATAAGTGTTTGTGGAGAACCAAATTGGGTTAGCTAAAAGGATATCGTTTTGGGATTGTTCAACAGTAGCTAAAAGAGGGAATCAAATAGAGAAAAAAAGAGATTGTAAGCTTTGGTTTCTGCTGTTGTTGAGAAGAGAAATGTTGTTTTTGGTTTGGAGGGAGAGTAAGGGGTGGGGGTGCTTAAATAGGGTGAACAGTTAATGAGCTTTGAGGGTCATTCTCAAAATCATCAGCCTCTGGCTTTCTTTCATTATTTTACTATATAATTTAGCATTAAATTATTGGATCTTACTAAATTATACTTGCTTTAAAAATTCAGGACTAGCACATCTTTTTTTGGTGTTATCTTATACTTTCTTGGGAAAGTTATGACGCGAAGAGCTTTGAATAGTTTTTGCTTGCAAAATTTCAGAAATTATAGGAATCTACAAGTTTGAGGGAAACGCTTCCGTTAGTGACGGAAGTATCAGAATTTCTTGACGTTAGATGTCAAAATTAACGAAACTTGGATTAAAGATTTTCATTGAAAGTTTGAGCCACCAACGAGTAATGAATTTGAGATGAGTAACAGTAGTTGTAATAGTAAATATCTCAGTTCAATTGAACACATCAGATAGAGCTGGTCAAACTGAGAATATACAATTATAGTAAGGGAGCATGAAAGTGGCACATCATCCTCGTCTGATTTTATGGACCCACAAATAGAGTTTTAAGACAGACGAAATAGTTCTAAAAATCTCAGCGAAATTAGTGCGCACGTGGCAGAGAAGGAATGCTGACTAGGACACCTGCTGAGCGCCCACGTGGAGTGGATGAATAAGTTGCAACCCGGGGGGACCCGCGTCATATGACCTTGGACCCGCACAAGACTCCAAGCATTGAGATTGCGACTTGCAAGGCTGTTTCGGACCACTCAGCCCATCTGCCAACCACCTTCTTAACCACACTCCTGCCATGTGTCGGACCCGCCTTTGTCATAAAACATTTCTTTATAAGTTTCCGAGCAAGCCCCGCTCGCGCTCGTACTGCCACTGCTTTCCCCATACCTTCCTACCAAAAAAAAATTTCTTCTAGCTTTCACGCCAAATTTGTATTGATAACTATGAACTTGGCGCATTGTTATTGTAGTAAATTAAAAAAGGGATTGTTATTAAAGTGAAATGTATTAAAAATAATAATAAATAAAGGCAGCTTATGTGTGCCTTCAGTTGATAGCAAAATTACATGCTCATGTCATCAGTAAATCAAGATGTCGAGTATCTTGTTCCAGGTAGTAACTTTTTAATATCAGTAGAGAGTTATGGTAAATATTAGAAAAATACAAAGACTATATTTAAGGTACTTAACATTGAATCTTGATCATGTAATTGCAAAAACTTGATCCTGTAATCGTAGAAAAAAGCTAGACTTTCGTTCTCAATACGTGACAGGCAAATAGACAAGCGTTGTTGTTTCCGGTTATCTAATTTGAACAGAGAATGATGCAACACGCGTCCTCATGATTAAGAAAGTAAAGTGGGTTTTGAGCTTTTTAATGAGTTGATTATGGTGGTGATTAATTAAAACTACTTTAGGGTTTGTAATTTGTTTAGTTCTTTACACACACACACACAATACCATACTATACTACAGGCCTAGCTAGCTTATCAAGTACAAATACAACTTTGGGATGAATAGTTTGAGTTGGAAAAATTATGGTGTGTCCCGCCCACCCACTTGGTGCTCTCGAGTGAAAATTCCTGGGAATAAGAGGGCAGCATGTGCATGAAACCTTGAATTCCATGAGAGTCTCACCTTTTTATGAAAAGATATTGAGAGCTGCGAGTTTGGCGTTTCTCAATTTTATATTATATTATCTTACACACACACACAAATACATAATAGATTTTGCTTTGGAATGAGTAATAGTATCATTATTCTCAGCCATTTTTAATTATATATATCTAGATATTATAAGCCTAGAAATGCAACATAACAAATTAAAGAGATATGAAAGAGAGAGAGAGAGAGAGAGAGAGCACTTAGTAGTTATATCCCATGCATGATATGATATTGATAGGGACATGTGATTTCTTTTATCCCTAGCCTCCACTACCAGCCTTGCATTGCTCCACTTCCAGCTTTCGATTTATCTATTGTGGAAGCCTTTCTATTTTTAGAGATGATATGGGATTTTGTTTTACTATTTTATTTCCATTCTTTCTCTTCTTTTGTAGCAAGATCCTTGGTCTTTCGTTAAAGCTTTCTACATGGTCGGCGGCACTTGCTAGGAAGCTAGCTAGGGCGTTTTGGCAATACACACACACACACACACACACATATATATCTTTTTTTGTGACCCGGTATTAGTATCTAGCTTACCGAACAATGCAGAAGTTTTATCAAACCTATAATAATTTGTTCTGTCACGCGCAAAGAAAAGTTCGAGAAAGACGAAATCATTAGGATATCACTGGCTTAATTCTTTCAAGTTTATACTGGCTGGCTATGCTAAGTTGCCAACTTCACTCAGCACAAAGTTATGAATATTTAGGGTTTATGTATATGCAACTAGCGATGTCGCACCATATATGAGATATTAATAAAGAAATATTTATAGTGTGGACTCTCCTTTATGCTTCTAATATATCACCAATTGTTAGTGGATGAGATAGTAAGAGGATAGAAGGCAGAGCACTTACGATCGATGCAATAGTTAGGTAGATGCATGCTTGACTTGAGGACGTCAATCAATGGCCAGGTAGTTGGCTGTTTTCCGGTACAAATTTGCCAATATGTTATGAGTTGTTTACGAGGCATTTTGTTTTGTGATATATAGTTAAAAAGCAATACTATTTCTTATATGAATTTGTTTATTGCGTTTGATTGAAATAAACAAATTGATGCGTTAAAATGATCAAGTAAATGCTTTCCATATTCTTTGAAAATGCCATGAAAATTTATTATTAGTTTATGAACAAACAGCCATATTTCATTTCAAGCATGTACGTTCTTCTGACAAAAGTATTGTTGACAACCATTATTTTCGTTGATTCGGTTACTAGTGGGTATTGCTCTAAACGGTAGAAAACTTGCTAATGGCTTTTGATTATTAAGAAATTTCACATGAAATTTTAAATAAAAACTCTTAAGTTACCTCAATTAATCCTAGTCCTACGGTAATATACATTATTAGTGGGTATAGACTCAATATTTTGAGATAATAAATATTAACATATGCAAAATCCGCCTTCACTTGATGAGATAAGCTAATTTATTTATGTCGTTGCATCTTCTCTCTCTTATAATTTAGTTCTTATAGTTTTTTCTATTTTCCGCTACAGAGTTTGGTAGAGTCTCCTTTCGCCCACACACTTGTTTTTGGTCAACCAGAGGTAAGGGAATATATATATTCGTTGCAATAGATTTTAGAATGTGGGTGTTAGCTAGGTGCAATTAATGTTAAAGGAAAGGTCCCAAAAGATTTCAACTAGTACATATATTTGTATTTAATTAGTTTTCATGAACCCTTTTAGCTCTCTCTCTCTCTCTCTCTCTCTTTCAATTTCTAGGATGTGATATAACTATAATATTAAAAGTAATTAAATTACATAGCCTTACTCTCATTGCACCCACAACTTCAAATGTTTATAAATACTCTCATTATTGTTTAGCTTTAAAAAATTCCACGTCCTATCGATGCCCAATCATTAAAACAACATAAAAGTAAACCCTTTTTCTTCCCTCTTAAATCTACGGCTCCAATGCCATCCAACTAGGAATTCTCCTTCTTACAATTTGATTGCAGGGCTTGGACAAACGATTATCTAAATACATATACAACACAGCAAATGCTAAGTGATAACTACGAATCCTTGTTCTTTAACTATAGGATTGAATCGCTTTGAGTTTGAAATATAAGCTTATAATTACACAGAGTTAAAGAATAAAGATGGTCACATGGCACGATGACAACTCTTGAGCAATAAAGACCAAAAAAAACATTAAAAAAAACCAAAAAAAAATCTGAAGAAATCTATAAGGCACCTTATATATATACACACACACTTTTATTTTGTTTTAGGGTTAATTATAACATAAGAACCTTGAAAGATTTAGAAGATCTTCTTATTCAGAAACCTCCATCTTGTTTTATATCATGTGATCACTCACTAACTCTCATTGATAAACAAGCAAAACAACAAATTGAGTAGGAATGTTTGGATTTTGTTTCAGACCATAGTAGAACATAAAATCTAAGTAAAAATGATTGGCACAAAAACTTTTAGTGATTAATTACTTCTAGAAATGATAACTTTTGTCAAGGGAAGAATATTAATATATGGTCAAAAACATTATGTTCTTGTATTAAATGTTTATTAAATTTTGATTCCAATATATAGTTGCCTAGCTCAGCTAGCTAGATCATCAATTTGTGTTTTAGTTGTTTTCATGAACAATATGAACAAGACTTACGTAGCTTAGCTTTGTCTTGAGTCAACCTAATAGTTGTCACATACCTAATAATGTCTCGGACAGATGATTCTTTGTCTTCTGAGTTCTCAAATTCTGGGGACAATGCTACTCAGCCTGAGATGGCAGCTTGTATTTACGTGGCCTATTTGAAGCATATATCTATCTCACAAGATTGTGTAAATTAAACAGAGAGCAATAGAGGCTGCCCAGATAAAGCAACCTGTACAGTGTGCTCTTGTGTTTACACACTCTCACACAAACACACACACACATATATATAGTAGAAACAATGAACTAGTTCTTGTGATTTTTGGATGCAGATTTGGGGAATTTGATTCTTTTCTTCAGGGGATTGAAGGCTGGCATATGAAACCATGCCATTAGAAATAAATAATTGATACAAGTGAAATTTAAAATTACGAGCCAAATGAAGCACTAAATTATGGATTAATTGTGCCACCTGAAATAAAGTTTAGGATACAATGAATGTAGTATATTATTCCTACAATTATTTAGTAAATTTTTATTTTTAATTTATGTATTCTAATCATTGGTATAATTGATTATTTTTAATGTGAATAAACACATTTTAAATTTTTATTGAGTTGACAAATAATGAACTGTTACATTTGTTTTTCAGAAAATGATTTCGTAACATCATATTAGATAATATGCTGCAATTCAAAATCTTTATAAAATAAGTCATTAGCTATTAAATAATATTTATTTATTATAAATAAGTTTATGTGCATTTAATTAATGTGTGATATCAAAATCTTTATAAAATAAGTCATTAGCTATTAGATTTTTTTTATTATTATTTGAAAGTTTCTTCAATCGTTAGTTTACTACAAAACAATTATATTTGATGTTTAAGTCAGTAAAAACTATATTAATAAAAAAAATATAAAAAATAATTTAAAAAAATTCTATTTTTAGTAAAAAATGAGTTTTAATTTCTGTCCGACTTTCTCTCTTCTTCAATCCGAGTGCATGGTCTCCTCTCTATTCTTTTTCTCCTCCCCCTTGCTTCAAAGTAAAATCCATTTTTTACAGGCTTCAATACATGGTTATCTAAATTAATATTAGTTACTTCATTTTTAATAGATGATTATCTTATATTTAATAAACAATTATTCATATTTAATTAGCAATTATTCAATACATGAGATGGGTATCTCTCGTTTTTGTTCTAGACTGTCAGTCTGGTTCTCATTCTCAGCCAAACAAGTATTATTTTCAAGTTGTTGAATCTCATTCTCAAGTTCTCAGGTCTCGCTGTCATGTTCACGAGCATATAAACATCAGAGGTTAGTACTTTCAGATCTTAGAACATGTGAAATATTATGGGGTAACAGACACTAAACAAAATATTTTCTAAATATAGAAATGCCATGACAAGTATTTATTTTCTACCTTAAAATTTTTTATTATTTTTAGGTAATAACAAGAATAATAAATATACAATATCAATACAAACTAATGTAATTGTTATAAATTATCATTATTCATTTATTTTATTCTTTTGAAAATATAAAATATCACGTAAAAATAATATATATCGTTAAATTTAAATGAGTAGAGTTTACACTTGGGCGTATATAAAAGTTTTTATTTTTTCACTAATTAAAGGATAATGGTATAATATTAAATTTATTTATATTTTAATAAATATACAAAAATAATTTTTTTTTCTTTTAATTGCCCTAATACTCTTAATAAAACACGGCATAACATATTTTTACATACAAGATGCCATAAATACTAATGAGATCAAATATAAATATAAATTTTTAAAAACAATATTAAGAACTTTCCACCTTAACAATTGCAAGTTGTTTCCAAAAAATAGTTGATAAATATATAATCACATACATTATATTTATTTGTTAATCACGTGGCAGAGAACATGGGATGGGAGTTGTTTAAAAACAAACTCGCAAATTAATAATAGAATCCAATGATTAACTATCAATGAGAAAAATATAAATTATTGAATAAATTAAAATTTTTTCTTATTTTTAAGTAATTATTAATTAAATTATTATCAATATAAATAATTTAAATTATATTATTATTAAATTTATAAATTAATTTTATATTTTATGATATAAATTAAAAATTATAATATAATAAATTATTTATTATTATTAAAATAAAAAAATTTAAATTAAAAAATTTTTTTAAAAAAATCTGTACCAGATGAAACTAGAATGTGGGTGACCTTATCCCCAATTCTGACTTTCTTGACTTTCCTTTTCTTATTCAAATTAGAACAATTCCCGACTGCTATATTCGGTTGATAAGGTCGGTAAAACAGTTTATTCAAACCAATGAGTTCCTGCACAACTGCAAGTCATCTCTCTTTCTCCAATTATTGTTTAATAATTATCCAGATGCCATGTTAGGGGCAATGCACCTGGCACAACAAAAAGCATTGCATGTGACAACAACAAATTTTAAAGATATTACTAATTAGTTTGTACACATGGAAACATGTCTTATTATATTATTTACAAATGGGTCATAATTTCACAGTAATCTAGGTGCCGCCCCCCTATTCTCATTCGTAGTTTTGCCCAGAAAACCTCACACTTGGACACACAGATTTAGTTTTCCTTGTTTGGGGAGTTTGAGAGAGGGAAGTAGAAAGTCAGGTGGGTTTTGATTAAAATAGAGAAATAGGAGTTGATCAACATATGATGGGTTCTTATTAATGAGAGAGAGAGAAGAATTTCACTGAAAAATAATTAATTATCATATGAATTTTCTATAGTGAATAATAACAAATAAAGTTAGGTCAATATCGATAACCTTCTCATGTTATGGTAAGTTGTTAATTTATTTAATGAGAACTAATCTTAATACAATTAACTTATGATTTGACTAATACCCATCTAATTCATTGGCTTCATATGCAATTACATTATCAAAGTTTGTTTGACTCCATTCAAAGCAATTAATTAGTTATATAAATAAAAAGTCAGTTATAGTCTTCACATAGTCGTAAGCGTATGTGGCATGGAACATATATCATGGTGACTAGTAATATTACTCTCTCAGCAACAATCTTAATTGAGAGAGAGCATAAAGCTTGATCTATGTCTATGTCTATATATATTCTTAATTTCGAAACCCAAAACCGTCGGCGTGGTTGTGTTTTATTTAGCTCCAAACGAAGGAAGATTCATGCACATTCCAACCCTCTTTATCCCCTCCAAGGCGACCAACTGGATGCTATAAATAAATAAAACTGTACAATAAGATGATGTTCTAGGGTGGTGTGTGTTTTGGTTTGATAATAATTTTTAGGACATCAGTTATGTAACTCTAAAATCTTTGTTCTCAAATTCTGGTATGATTTATGTTTTCTTGACCCAAGACCAAAATGCTTGGACTCTTCTTTTGTGTAATGTTTGTGTTGATAAGTAGATGGCACTTACCAATTAAATTGGTAATGGGAAGACATGTATTTCTATTAGACTCCTCCGCACCAACTAACTTTGTAACTACAATAACTGCTAACATTACAGTTAATTAATGAACTTTTATTTACTTAATGAATAAAAAGAAGGAAGAAGGGGAGGAATCAATATCTTTGAGAACATGACACAGATTGCGAGGAATAATAATACATGATCAAAGCAGGTTGGTTTAAGATGATTCTCATTTATTATTTATTAATTACTAATTAATTAAATTTGACCGCAGAGTAGAGAAAACGGTGGAAACACATGAGAGACCGCATGGACCCAGACTGGCAGATGAATTCACTTGCTAATAATACTACTACCTGACCAAATATTATGTCAGTTAAATTGTTTAGAATAATTAAGTGCGTCCACTGAAAATTACTCTTGCCTAATCTCACAGTCAATAAATTTTACAGTCAGAGCAAAAACGTGAGAGACAGTAGTCTATTCAGATTAGAGTACACGTGCCACGTTTCGCTTTTACATCATGTGTACTTTAGGGTGATGCGTATTATGATGCATGCTCCTTGCCCAACTGAATCTCAATTGTCTTAATTTTGATTTTAATTTGTTCTTATTGCAAATTCTACGAGCATGGCCTACCATTTTGAAAATTTTTAAACAAAAAAAGGAGGAAAAAAAAAGGAAAGAAAGAAACATTGATGTGAATCACGACCACAAAATTGATTGGATATGTAAATTGTGACAATGACAAAACTATGGTTTCTCCAATTGGTAGTACCCGACAACGTCATTATCCGTTTAAGCCAAGAGAAGAACGAAAAGACAGGATCTTGAGCTAGAAAAGAGCAAGCCCGTGTATGTGGCATAGAGCATGAAAAATGGACCCAACATTGCCCGAGCGGTCTACGTTGCATGTGGACGGCATGGGGCTCCTCTCCTCCAATTTCCAGGCGGCAACAAATGAAGAGGGGACCTAAATGGCTGGACCAACAAGCCTTCGCGCACTAACCCAATCAGCTGAACCCCGTGTGAGCAAGGACTCACCCGCAAACCAACAGTTGACAGCCAAGCCCTAGCCACGTACATTGTCCATCCTGTTATTATGCAAGTGAATTCATCCATCAAATAGATACGAGGCAATCCAAATTTGCACAAAATAATGCCGACATGGAGGCCTCTAGAAGTCCAGAGAAAACCCTAAAAACAAATCCTAAGAAAACTAGTGGGCTATATCAGTTGTAATTTGGGGTGGTCCAATTTTGGTCCTGAAACCTAAGGCTTGATGGTCACTGAGGACCTAACCCTATTTAAGTGTTGACGTAAAAAAAACTTCTTGTGGTTAGAAATGGTGTTTGTGAAATGAAGACTGTTTGTCTTCTAATTGAAGTTGCTTGGATTGTTCATGTGAATTCCTCATGGTCGGCCTCCATTCAATATCATTGTTCAAAATTGGTTTTCAAACACTTTCATTTATTGAATAGCAACTCGTTGACATTTTGAGATGTTTCAATCGCATGTGTGTTCAAAAACTTAAATTCATCTTCAATTTCAAAATATTAGATATTATATTTATTAATTTTATCCAATGTCCATAGCACCTTGAGTTGAGAGAGAGACCCATGAGAATGGGCCTAATGCTTCAGCTTGAAAGGACTTGCTTTTTAAGGGCTTTAACCTGCATTCACGGTGTCCTTTGGTTTTACTCTTCATGATTTTCTTCTCAGTATTTGCGTGTATTTATAAACCTCCCTCCTTCATGGGTTTCCTTTTTCATCATCTTTTCCACCATATTTATTGTTCCCGTTTACCATCTTCTTCTCCATTACATATTTATTTGCTTACAGACCTCAGAAAACTTCCCTCGAATAGTTATAGGATTAATTCATTTCTCTTTAATGTAAAACCGTGACAACTAACCCACAAGCATTGTTTAAAATTAAAAATTAAATAAAAGCTAATATTGAACAAATACTTTAGTTGCTATAATTTTCTAACTCAAAGCATGTAAGTTCAATAGTACTACTTTAGGGCAAATTATAGAAAATTATGAGCGCAGGGAACACTATTAGGAGAGCGAAGACATGAGCTAATATTTTGATTATGAGAAGTGAAGAAGAGACCACGTTCATTATCAATGTCATTTTTCAGGATAGGAACTCGTATTATTCCACAAAACAAAAAACTAGTATGCCAACAAGAAGTTTGTTTAAGCATGCAAAACATATACTTTGTGAAAAAAAAATCCTTAAAAACAGATGACTCATTATCTGAAAACTTTTGGTGGTGTGCCCTTCCTTGATTAAATAAATAAAATGATGATAATTAACAACATTACAACTTTCTTCTACGTTTTTCCTGCTTCTCTTGTATCGTTGGTATCAATTGAAGTTTCAAAAGAAAATGTTTTGCTTTTAATGAAACAAAAAGGTTTCAGAATGTGTAACTACTGATCATTGATATGATGCACCCACCATCCACAGAGCAACCTGAACAATCTTTATGAATGTTGTTGAATCCAGAACCAACGCTAAGATGGAAATTGGGAATCGCAGCGAACTACGAAATTATATTTCAATTAAAAAAGTAGAAGCATAATAAGCAATCGACATATAGTTCTTATAACCTAATATATCTGTTCACATGCTTTTTTATGCAATAAAAATAGGGTGGAGACAGCGAATGCCCCAGCCACCAAAACTATAATGACACTACATTTCTGCTCAACTCTATAGAAATTGCCACCAATTATGGGGCGAAAGGAACAAAACAAATACAAATACCAACAAAAAAATAAAAAAATGGAAAGCAGCACACAAAACCAAACAAGTACTATCCATGCCCCTCAACCATGATGGATTTTACAAAGTTGAATGTCAAAAAATCAAACAAATAGAAATTCTACAAAAAGGGGCGTGGATGTACAAAAATATATGTCGTGAAACAAAAAATTTCAAAAATTAACAAAAAAAATGAATTTATAACTGCCTTCGATGTTGATCAAAGAGGTTTGACTTCAATGCCTACCTTTGACAAAAATAGTAAGTGGAGCATGTTTGATCTTCCTATGCCTCGTGTAAAAATTCAAAGGCTGGATTCTCAAGAAGTTCTGCTGCTGGTTTGACATCCATGAAATCCTTCTCTTGCAGTGAATTAGAAAGGTCATCAATGGAGAAGGGAATGCTGCATAAAGAAATATGGATTACTTTCGATCATCAATGGCTTTTGTTTAATATGCTAAATCTCTGATAATACATGTGATTGAAGATGCAAAATTTTTAAATTACAAAAATTCTTGTTAGCTCTTGATCATCTTATGAAAAACAGAATTTCAGAAAACACTTTCAACATTGATTTTCCCTCGTCCTTCAAACCTTACCTGGAATTGTCTTCCAACAGAAAGGAATTGCTGGTGGCATCATTAGAGTCCTCTGTCATAAGCACCCTCATGCTGGAAATAACCTGTATGGCAACTCACTGAGATCAGCAACACAAAAACATTAACTTAAAAAAGCTACTATAAAATGATGATTTTGCGTTACTCAAAACTTACATCTGGAGACACACTTCTAGTATTGTAGTTGTCATCCCAGTATAGTGTACATATTCTGTACAGTTGCTGGACACTCAGGATCTGAGAAAACCAGAGATTGATGTGAATGTCAGAGAGAGAGGAGAGAGAGAGAGAGAGTTGGCTCGTGCGTATACATGTATACCCTATGCATGCAAGACCCCCAACAAATAAGTGGGACATTAGGAATCCATCAACCTGTATCTGAGCATCAGGATTAAACATGTGCAGAGCTTCCCTGCTGTGAGGAAGATGATGGTAAACCTGAATGGTCCCATTAGACATCAGCACTCAAAGCAGTTTGGAAAACAGAAGCCTCATCCCTAGTAGGGCCTATTGCACCAACCAAGTTTCTTGTTCCTTGAAGTTATTGTGGAGTCATTTCATCAGCCTAATAATTCAAGAAATACACAAGCATGGATGCACAAATGCTACACAAACACACTCATGCACACAGAAAGAGAGAGGCACTTACGGGGCACAGATCATTGGTTATTTCATCATAGGAAATTCTATACTTCTGATGTATAACCTGTGGATCAAGATCAATGAACATCAAGACACATCACTTTTTCCCATCCTTCGAAAAGAACAAAAAATGCAAAAGAATATACTCAGCAGATAATCAAATCTATGTATAGGTAGAAAAATGAGAGAAACTACAGTGATCATACCAAACTATTCCAAGCCAAAGGAACACTACTTTTACAATGGCATATGAGAAAAGAAATATCAATATATTCCCAATGCTAAACAATAGAAAGGTTGAAGAGTCATTTTCTATTAGCCAATGCATAATGAAAATTGGAATGTTTAAATAATTGAAATCAACGAGGGTGGTAAAATGTATTTGTTAAAGTCAAGCCAATGGTGCATCATTGTCTCAACACTGAAGGCAAACAGAACTCGAGCGTATTAGAGATTATTAAGAAGCTTATCAACCTCACTGTTATGAGACAATTGCTTTTATAAACGACACCCGAAATATGAAGTAAGCTAAACGATAAAGCGCATGGACCAAACAATATAAATCAATGATGCCTAAGCCTGAAGACATTGTTCAGTTAATTTGCTTGAAAGAAAGTAGCAAATAACTGGGTTATTTACCAGTAAATTTGGCAGAATTGCAAATATGAGACAGGAAATAAGAAAAAATTGGCAGAAGTCAAGGAAAATAGCAGTGCGAACTACAATAACAATAGATGTCAGATAATGATAAAAGCCTGATCCCTTCAAATGAGCAGTCAATAAAAGAAATCCGATCTAACATAGATCAAAAACCACAACTACATAGCATTGGCTTCAATATTCAATGGTGATTTAATATCATATAAGATGAAATACCAGGAATCCAACAGCCTGTCTAATGTGCTTAAGTTCATCCCAAGAGAAGCCTGCATACTGCAATCCAAGGAAATCCATTTACATGACTGCATATTAAAAGTTATTGCTTGAAGCAAAAGTTTAAGCTATGAGGCAAGAGCCCAAACAATAGCATGAAGCTCTAACAATATATGCCCACGCAAAGTGCACCAAGATAGAAATGGTCAATTCACTTAAGAAAAATACCTCATCCTTTGCTTGGCAACACCACAGCTCCAACTCAGCTACCCCAGCTTTTACATATTCTCCATTGCTAAATGTACAACACTCACGACGAAGTAGAAGACTGGAAAAAGCATAACAAAGTTATGGAAACAGCACAGAAAAACCATATCAAAATATGGTACAATCAAATATTCAGCACAAAATAAATGCTAGAATTAAAAGACTGATTACCTATTAAATAACTGAACATTTATGTACGAGAAAGTCTGAGTAAAGATCTTCTGGACCAGAACTGGAGGCACCTGAAATGCCAACAACTGTGAGAATATGCATACGGGTACAAAAATTTAAAAGTTCAGCTTATTTAAGACAATCTATAGTAAGGCAAAGGAGAAAATGAAGTTCCGTACAAAATTTTGCTTCAATGTACTGAGAAGTGTGTTGAGCCTATCAATAATGCTCTGCCAGTGACTCGAGGCAGAATCTTTGCCAAAGGACCGCCCAGATCTTAGTACACTTCCCTTAGACATCCTTGGTGCCTGAAAATCAGAATTTTTGGTTACATGGTTCAGAACAATAGCTTCAATGAAACATAAAATCAAAGCTAAACCAATGTAAGGAAGTCTAAAGAAGATGGAATGAAGGATTTGAGGGGTTAAATCAGATTGTTCTCTGAAAAGTCACACACCTGGATACATAAGAAAAGAAAAGATGATAACTCCTTTTTCAGGTTGTCACGAATGATTCCATAGATTTTCTCCACATATGCTGCAAGCTGTTGCTTGAAAAGCAATGCTGGATACTTAGCCTCTACTTGGCGTACTACTGCAAGTGCTGCAGCAGCTGCAAGGTTTGCAGTTGCAGCAGAAGGGGAGGACCGAAAACCCTAAATTAACACATGAAAGGGAGACCTAAGTTATCACATTTTTCTTTAAAAAGGAGGAAAGCAAAATAAAATGAAGAATTAAAATACCATGGCCATCCTTCCAAATAATGAGGTTGCAGTGGGTGGTTTCCGATGGGGAGTTGCACCAGTAGCACCTGCAGCCTTCAAACTTCGTTGGAGCAAGAACAATAGTGTAGATGTATTGGATAGCCAATAAGCCATATGATCTTTGTCGTCTTCATTCTGCAATAACAAGAGTGTTATCATACTTTATATAATCAGCATATGAGAAGCACATTAAGAATGTAGTCTGTCCTATCACATGAACGGGAAAAAAATGTTTTGTCCTTTAAAGATACCAAAAATTTCTGAAATACGACTAACTAAACCTTCAAAAAGATAAGTAAAATGATAGCCAGTTAAATTGGAGAAAATCCTTTGTTTTTGCCAAAACAGTTAAGATAAAAACTACAAGGATAAATAAGGAACTGATTCTCCCATATTGTTTGTATTCCTTATGTCACACAAATCACAAGCATGAATAATGTTATCCATGTACCTCGATTGCAGAGCCTATCATCTGAATGAGACGATCAAACACACTAGTCCTTTCAGCTTCAAAAGATTTCCACTGCAGAAGACATTTATATATTGTAAATGCTGCAACAGGATTCCCATTGCTGTATCCAGTGTTTTTCGCAACACAGTTGATGAGAGCATCAGCATTTTCCTGTTGCAAGAATAACATCAAATTTTAGAATTACTCAAACCTACATTTATTATATCAGGAAAAACTTGACAGAAGGAGCAGTTTCTGGTATAGGTAAGAAGAACATACATGTTGCTGTTCAATATGGTATCCCCTTAACTTGCTATCAGACTGTGCTCCAAATGGTTTCAAAGGCGTAGCACTCTGTGGTTCCTGAAGTAATAGCTTTTGTCAACAACATGAATAACAGAAGGCAATAGCAAAAATAACCCAAAATATATTGATTGATGATCCACACAAAAGAAAAGTTACATTGGATCTGCTGTCCTCATTGACGTGGAGACCATTTACCAAACTCTGCAAATTGGAGGAAGAGAAAAAATAAGACAAGTCAGACAGACAACCACAAGGAAATTTCACAAAATTTACAGCACATATTTACCTGATTTGCCTGAGTTGATATATGCTCTGACATCTTCTTAATAGATGTACTTAATAGGTTTTGCTGCTGAAGGACTTGGTTCTCAATTTCCATGTCAGAAACTTTTTCTTCAAGCCTGCAAATGAAACCAACAAACATCACTTAACAAGGAGAAAAAAAGCAATAAACATTGCTCAAGTGGCCACAGATTGACCAATATTCATGCTGATAGTCTAGTCTCCACACTGTGTTTAATAACATAAAGGACTTAGTATTATTACTCAAACTTTACAATGCAGCTCGGAAAACCACCTGTGTATAGCAGTCTTCAACTGAACTATTTTTGATTCAGCCTCCAAAGCTTGCTTCAACCTTTCTTCACTAATTTTGCTAGTCTCTTCAAACTTTTTCTCCGTTGCATCAACTTTCTTTTCCAATGAACTCACTAAAGCCTGCAGGTAAATAGCATCAAAACAATTCACAGGCAATGAGAAATCCACAAATATGATTACCCAAGCTTACAAAAATTCCTGAGCATGAAATAAACTAATGACTAAGATGCCTTACCTTGAGTTTTTTATTTTCACCTGTAAGCTTCTCCAGCATTCCTTGGTCAACAATAGGAACCTCCTGTATAACAGGAACTTTCTCTGCTTCCTTTTTGGCAACCTCAATTTCCTTCATGAGTTTTTCTTTGGTTTCCTTGAACTCAAGCTGCACCTCTTGCAAAGCAGACTGTAGTTTTGCATTTTCTTGCATTTTAGCTTCTTCCATGTCAGCCTACAGAAGAAGGTCATGGATGCATTAATAGAGAAAGAGAATATAAAAAGCAAATAATGCATGTGTATGTCTTCTAAAATTACTCCTTTTTGCCTTCTTTTTTCTTTTGAGTTGTGGTGCACATGTAAAATATAGTGCAAGGGACATATATATACAGCCTTTGTCCTAAAACTTCAGCTTTTGATTAAGAATGCAACCAAATATATAAACCCAGGCATCCGTTGGTCAATTTTTCTTCTGCAAAGTGCCAATGCCAATAATTTGGCTAGGGCTAGAATTATCATGTACTTATGGTGTGACTTTATGCGGCTTCAAGATCATAAAGATTCATCCATATAGGGTAGATTGTTAAGGTACATTATCAGTAGAGAGTCATATCAAGCAGCATTGTGAAAATAAGGAATTAATACACAAAATGATATCTGTGAGCTATAGCTCAAAATTTTTCCTTGAAAAACTATGTAAATCAACGGCCTTCTTGATGGACTTTTAAACTGTCAATATTATGGAATAAACATGAGAGGCAAGCTTTATGTTAAACCAAAACAGTTTACATTAGAAAGCTTTATCAACTACAAAGTTGAAGATTGCTCTAGTAAATAATAAAAGTTTTCTGCTAGACCAAGGCAAGGAAAGATACAGAATCAGGTGAAGAATCTGAAGCCAAAAAAAGAACAAAATCAAAGGAATTAGAAAAATGTCTCTTCTTCTCTCCATCTTTTCAGAAATTACTAGGTTATGCAGCTTCACCTTTCAAATTCCCTGTTTCTTGACACACCTAGAGAAAGGTAAAAATTCACAGTTCATTTTTGCTTGCTAATTTATAGGTCAAGTAGGAAGGGAGTGCTTTCTTTTTCACAAAGGAACAATTAAGGCACTTGTATGTTTCAGATCTAAAGTCAACTTTTCCCATGTGTTTTAGCATCTTTAAGAAAGAAGGACTTGAGTGGGTGTGTGGGTGGGGTGCAGGTAACCAGTGATCAGAATATAAGCATGATCAGATTGGGTCACAAGTTTACCACAAACAGCTTATTTTTCTCTTATTTTTGTCACTGACTTTGTATGTCCAATAGTAAGTACTATCTCACTAACTTTCAAAAGATCCAGATCCTGTGCACACCTGTTAAAGGATATCATCCGAAACCCCAAAGTAAAAGAATTATATAATGATAATCCACAACTATCGGAAGCTTCTGTAACCGTATATCAGTGAGCTAAGCAGAAAGAAGACAGAGAAAACCAGAGACCCACATTTATGATGGTTTAAAATATTATTCTGTATAGTTCAATGCCTTCTTTATCATATTTATCCACCCTTTGCCCAAATAAAGATTGTTACTGATAAATCAAAGATCGGAAAGAAATCAAACCAAATAAAACAAGGGCAATAATTATAGAGACTACTAACAGAAATTTGTGGCTCCTTAAACAGTTAATGGGATAAGAAGCCATTTCTAGCAAACATCACATAATATCAACCTCACATATATTGATTCATTTTTAGTATATTTACCCTCATGCGTTTCTCTAGCTGTAATCTCCATGTCAATTCTTCAACTTGCTTTTCCAATTTATTTTTGGCAGCTTGGAGAGCCCCTGTTTCTCTAGCAGCCTGTAAATTACAAGAATAGAAGAAAACCTTAATAATAAAAAATAATATGTGAATGCAATTTATTGCTTTTGAAATGCTGAAGACATAAACTAGCAATCAAATAAGGTTTTCTAACTGCTTGCTTGTTTCAATTTTTAGGACTTTTTTTCAAGCGTTAGCTACTCATTTTGGAGCATGGAAAGATATAGGCCATCCTGAATATCAAGTGTATGGATATCTTAGACCATCATTCAAATCAGAAAGTTGAATAACAAGACAAATGTTAATTCAAAAAGAAAAAAAATAATTAAACTTCAAAAATTATTATTAAGAAAATATATTACTATAAATGCAAAATTAAGTTTTATATGTTCTCTCTCAAAACAACACTTTTACTCCAGAAAAGGAATGAAAGAGCATAATTCTCTGTGCACATCACTTTGTAGAACTGATGAGCAGAGACAAATGAAATTAATGAAAGTACAGATCATGGTAAAATTATCTGAACAATTCTGTAAGATAACATCTTATGAGAGAATTAAAAAGACAACAATGAAAGAGAAGTTCACCATCTTAAGTTTCTTTAGTTCTTTGCGAGCAACTCTTCCTCTCCATGCACACTGTGTGGTAATTGCCGCTTTCTTCAACTTCATATAATGCAGCCGGGCCAAGTATTTGCGGCATTGACTCTGGGTTGTAAAATTGAAGTTATTCCATGTTCCAACAGAGAACTTAAAAGAGGTTCATCCACTCAGAGCAAATAAAAGAGGCATCAAATCATTTAGACAAATCCACAAATAAGGCATCATATCATCTAGGCAAATGCTGTAATAACTCTTTAAAGTTACAAACTAAACATCATAGTTTCGACTAATTTTATCCACATTGCAACATTACCAAGAAAATAAATGAGGGGAAAAAACTTCGGAATGTTTTAAAAATGAATTATGCAATTTGTCCAAAACAAAAAGTGACGTACCTGAATTATAGTTGCTGCTTGATTCTGCCTTCTGAAGCGAAGGTCATTCCGAGCAGCCATCCCACGCATACCTGTTTGAATGAAAACCGCAGAGAAGCACATATTCTTATAAGCTTTCCGAGCAAGATACATGCGCAAATCTCTCTGTATCCTCAGACAGGAAGCTTCTCTCCGGATGCCCTCATAAACTTGCTGAGCAAGTTGTCCTGCAATTAATACAGACAAAAACTGAGAGAAAAACCAATAAACAATTTTCAACTCTTTGTAGAGCTGATTAAAAAGGGCCAAGAAGTGGAAATATGACTATAACACAATTAGGCACCTCTGCATGCAGCTTGAAGCTGAATTGCAGATTGCTGGAGTGAGATAAAACTTCTACGAGCAAAATATGAACGAACTTTCCTCTGGATAATGCTAGCTGATCTTCCTAAGACTTTGGTCCTGCATGCATCTAGTTCTGCCATCTGACCAGCCTAAGAAAAACCTTTGCTTTACCAATCTGCAGACATAGACTGGAACAGTAAGAATACTGCAGAAAACTAAATAGAAAACAGATGAGGGGCATGCACAGAAGTCATATGAGATCTAGAAGATACAAACTATAGCTCCAATATAGCACATGTATCTCCTCAATAAGTACATAATCTCTGAAAAGAAAACATCAAATAAAGCATACAACAAAGCAGAGGAGAATGGATTAACCAAACAGAAACAAAGAATTAATTCCAATAATGTTGTGCCGTGAATAATAAGACTGCAGCGCAATCACTTTGTGCAGAGAATCCACGTAATTACCGTTAAAGATATCAGAACATGAGAAACCAGCCCCAAAGTGTATTTTAGGCAGGATTTTATGACCTATCAACCTCAACAGCTTATTGTTTAGCCCATATGAGAATAAAGATGAGGGAGGGGAATGACAATACAAGATACTGTTTAACCCAACCAACCACCAATGAGTTGCTGCCAGCAAAGCTAGTACCTTTTCAAAATGAAAAAAGTGTTGCACACAAGCGTACATCAATAAACAGAAAGACAAATGTAATTATCTTTTACATGCTTCCTTAATGAACTAAAATGACAGCAGTCATCCTGAAGCTGCAATTTGGGAGGTTTTAAAACACTAGGAATCACTAACCAAAACCAGTGTAGGTGGTAGAAATTCCAAAGAGGATTGGCCCATATCTAGATGTAATTATACTGTCAAAGTAATAAAGGTACATGGAAGTAGCTCAACAAGCTAGCCTTCACATCAAAGTGGCCAGCAAAGCATCTCCCGTAGGATTCTTGCAGTACAAAGACACCATTATATGATGAGAAGCTTAGAATAATGCATCCATTGATTAAAGGATAAGCTATGACAACAACATTTTTAAGTAAATCAGCAACTGAGCATGAGAAACAACAATCTTCATAGAATTACATTATGAGAAGATGATTTGATCCCTCACCCACTGATTACCTGATAGCCTTCAAGTCCCACCTTCTCTAGAAGCTTCTTGCAAGCAGTGAGTTCATCAGAACTAGCATAAAATACTATAAACAGTCAGAATATGGTTTAGCAAAACATCTAGCAACTAAAGAACACAATTACAGTACCTCCCATCCAAAACTTCTGGTGCAAGGATGCCAAATCGATCTACAAACTCATCAAATGGTTTTCTAGTAGGATACCCAGCACAACTTATCCTGATTGCTTCCATGACTCCCTGAGATGACACATATAATATGTATATACTTGTATGAGTACAAGTAGATTGTTTACAACAATGATATTTCAATGGTCCAACGTATAGTATATCAACATTCTCACCCCACATCGTAGTTGTTGCAGAACATTTTTG
Source organism: Xylocarpus granatum (assembly GCA_019650275.1). Taxonomy (NCBI): domain Eukaryota; kingdom Viridiplantae; phylum Streptophyta; class Magnoliopsida; order Sapindales; family Meliaceae; genus Xylocarpus; species Xylocarpus granatum. Next base: position 149,492 of record BNST01000646.1, read on the forward strand.
TTTTCAAAGATTGCTGGCTTAAGAAGATTATTGGGCTTTACACAGCGAATGTAATGGGGCTCGGTGGAACTGAGAGTTTCAAGCAATGATTGCAGTTGTTGCTGCAGAAAGTACAAAAGATGACTTCATAATCCACATTCCACAGGATCAAGTAAAATGCAATCAAATTTCTTCAAGAGAGAGAAAACTATCAACCTTGAATCGAGAACCTATTGAAGAGAATTTTGATGTCTTGGAAGATTCTTCAGCCAGAAGTGGAAACAAAGATGACACAAAGGAGCATTTGGAAGCACTCAAAAGTGCCTGATGTTCAGCAACTACATAGTCTTTGTTTTTGTCCAGGAACAATTCTGTTTGATAAGTAACCTGACAAGAGATGCCCATCTTCTTAATGAATGTACCAAACATAAAGATTTTCATAGCTCACTTCTTAGGTCTAATTCTACAATGTGTGATTATTAAAACCTAAGAAGATTCATACAAATAAAGCATACTTACATCACCAGCATAATGGCAAATTGTAAAGTTGCTACGAGATAATTTTGGCTTGCAGAAGCGTTTATGATTTTTAAATGTCTGGTACAGCTTTTGAGCAAATGTTTCATGTGTTGATCTTGGAAACATACTACAAACCACGATCAATTATTTTTAAAAAAATAGTTAATTAGAAAGAAAACATCTGGAGATATTGACACCCATGACATGCAGCAGTACAGATAAGTACAGTACTTACCAAGCTTCATCGAGAAGAGCAATTATGCCACCGGGTTTCTGGAAATTGGATAAATAAATAGTTATCAATAAGAAACCATGTGCCTATATTTGCTACATCCATATGTTAGTTCAGGTTGACCTATATCAAGGACAAAGAAAAGGAAAAAAGAGCCAACAATATTCATAAATATTGTCACCTTGCCATATACAACATACATTGTTGAGCTATGGTCTGTGTTAAATAAAGAGAATACATAACAGAAAAATACTGGAATATAAAGTCTGTGTATTTATTTGACCTCAATAAAAAGCCTGTCATTGTGTCCATTATGCCATTAAATGAATGAGATGAGGGATGAAGAATAAAACAAAAATAAAGATGACATTTGAGAAAAATAGCACCAGAGCAATAGCAAGGGAGCACATAACAAAAGACACTCCTTCCTAATTCTACAACTTCCTAATTCAGCCTCTAGAGTCCAGAATACTCCCCCCAGAGGTTAGATGAGCCTTTTATGCCATTTAATGCTATCAAGAACCATATTTTCAGGATTGATGATCATAAGTAGAAGACACATATTATATTGATCATTTATCTACCACAACCCCCTTCCATCCAGCCATTTGTCAACAAAGACAGTATACACAACATGAAGGCAAGTAAAAAGAAAGCATAGATCAAGACAACTGTAAGATTATAAGATCAGGCATTCACCAAAGAGAAAGTGCTATCTGGCATCTTCATATATAAAAGCACAGCAAAGAATATAATTTTTGTTTATCTATCAATTAAATTTAATATTCCGTGCACACGTTGTTGGTCTTAAAATGGAGAAAAATTAGGGAATGCAAGGCAAAATAACACACAGAATAGAGAATAAACCTTTTCAATGAGATCCAGAACATCTTGATTATCAACAAAATCAATGTAGCTCCAGTTAATTTCTTCCTTAGTATATTCTTCTTGCTCCATCTTGAAAACATGCTGCCCAGCAAGAAATTTATGAATCAATAGTTACGCAAAAAAAAGATATATAGAAAATATTCCAGGGATGCTGGAGAAATACAGATGATTTTAACAAACCAACCTGATTGAAATGTTGCTGAAGCTTTTCATTTGTCAAATTGATGCAAAATTGCTCAAAACTGCAAAAGGCACAAGATGCTAAGTATCACACCGAAGAATCCAAGAAGCAAGTTGTCGCAAATTTTCAACAAAATAACATCTGTTTTGTAACAGAGAAAGTGGTGGCAGCACCAGTAGTCTATATAATGTGAACTTTCCATTCAGCAACAGACCATTACCCAAAAATTTGAAAGAATAACTAGCAAATGACCTATTCTACTTTTGCCCAACCCAGCCATTCACACTTTCTTAGAAATGGAGGTAGGGAACCTAACATAGTAACAAGCTCACTAGACTATGTGAACCGGTTGATCGTGAAAGCGGTAATATCAAAAATTGAGGCAATGGTGATGCACTCTCTGGAAATTCATGATGTTAAGTTTCAGGAAGTAATTATGCTTATGTAAAAACAATTAATTTTCCTGTTGCCATTTTTCCCTTCTCTTCCACAAACAAAAATATATATATTTTTATTGCATAACCAAACAGGAGTATTTTGCTTTTTCTTTTGTGCTTTCAGAAGTTAATGAAAATCTAAGGTGCATTCATACCCACACATAACTTTGTGGTGAAATTCAAAACATATTAATGGAAAAGTTTTGGCACCACATGATCACAAAATAACCATTAGAGGAATTGCACTGGCCAAAGCACAAATGAACTTTCACTCTTTGATGAACAGGGACTGTTTGATTCTCCAATAATCAAATACCTTTGATAAATGGTCAAAGCATCATAATGAAACATCAGGTTAACCATAAATTCCTAAAATGGAAAATGCAGAAAAACTACAAGAAGACAGGTGGTACACACACTTGATTATATATGTTGACAATATGTCCTAGCTATCCCTCAAAAATGCCTTGTTTACAATATCCAAACTACGTATGCTGTAATTATTCATAAGCAAATTTAAAGTCAAGAATTTCAACCATCACTTCTGCATTTAATTGCAATTACATGATCAGAAAATGAGGCATACTAAGATTTGGCATTTATAAGTAACACCATTTAAACCAAACAAGAAGAGCAACAAAATTTGATTTGTGGAATTATCAGAAGAGAAGAAGAAATCATTCGGAGAAGGTGCGAGCTTACTGAGTCAAGGTGTTAAAAATGCACCTTCGACTTAGACTTGACAGATGATTCAATTATGCACATGCCTTTTTGAGACCACTGCTTTAATTTTACAAATAAGAATGAAAATATTACCGCCCACAAGGCAAAGATGAAAGACCCCCTTAACACCTTGAGGTACATAAATAAATTTACAATCAGTGGCTTTGGAAATCAATTTCATTCATTTGTGAAAACCAAAAGGCATACCGCTTAAGCACCTGTTTGTCTTGAAACTCTCGAATCCATAAATATCAAGCACTCCAATTAAGGATTTTGAGTCAGGATCTTGACCTATCGAACTATTAATCTTGTCTACAAGCCTGATGAAGAGGATTGCAGAACAATAATGAAAAACAAATCCCAACATAATAAATGGATTATAAAGTAAAAATGGTTAACTATGTAGGAAGCACAGTCCATACTGAACATTCTGTTCTAAAGCACGGAAATGAAGCATACCAGTCAAATAACCTGGAGTACACAATTTTAGCCAAAGCATCTCTACTAAGAGCAGCAGATTCAGGATCCAGCCATTTTGTAATAGTTTCATCACGAGTTACAATGATGCATTTGCAGAGAGAGTCTTCTAGTGCCTTCACATCACACCTACAAAACACATAAAATCAATATTATTCCTCTTTTTATGAGAGCATACGAAATCCACACAATTAACATTGCTATGTGGGTATGACAATTTAACTGATCACTCACATTAAAAGTTCAGCGACAGTTCTTAGATGCAACCAAGATTTTTCATCTTTGGGAACTGACGAGTCCATCTCCTTCCCTTTTGCAAATTCAACATTTCCAAGATGGAGAATTGCCGCCACAACTCAAAATGTTGCATCCTGATAAAGCATGATTGTACAGACAAAAGAAAAATTACAAGCATTTGATGATGAAGAATTGCATGCCACAATTGAAGTCCCTCAGAAGGAAAAAAAAGAAAAACCTGTTCATCAGAACTTATTCCAACAATATCCATTGCCCGTCTTGTTGAAATATATTCCTTAGAATCATCAATCCCATCCAACTTATAGCAATTTGATTGATTTAAATAATGAAACATTCTTGGATTTCCCAACTTGAACCTCTGAATATCCTGACAAATCAAATGAAAGAAAAGAATTAGAAACATCTGGAAGTTAAAAGAAAAAAGCGCATATGACAAATTACGTTAAAGATTAGAAGGGTGATTTTGCACTGGGCTGGGACAAACTGCATTCCACTCAAATACAAGAAAAATAAAGAGGGTATCAAACATTTTCTGGAAATTAACGTCCAAGATTAATTTTCAGATATTTCAGCAGAAACAGATCGTTTTTGGAAACACCTTGTTCCACATTTTGCTTTGGTTTTGGTCATATCTTTTTCTTAAAAAAAAATGTATACACATACAGCATGACAGAGTTTTCCAACACTTTGTAGCCACTTCCTATTTACGAGATTCAGATATGGGAAAAAGTGCACCTCTGGAAAAGAAATTCAACACAAATACTGATTCCTCAGCATCAACTAAGAAAAAATTAATGAGGAAAACAACAGAGTAGGGAGAAAGTTAATTTCAGTGGCAACAAAACTGACACATGCATTGCCAAAATCAAATACATCTCTTCACACATGATTTGAACCAAATATGTGAATAACATGTCTACCAGGAAAACAGAATGAAGTCAATGGAGAAAAGTGAATCTCTACAGAAATCCATTAACATGTTTCATTAGAGAAGCATATCCAAATTTGAAGCTAAATTACTGTATTAGAATTCTCTTAATCCATGCCCAATACTGATACAAGAGCACCATAATCCATATAAATCCTTTTTGGTCAGTCTACTGTTGTCATCATATGCTTTAAAAAAGCCAGTCAATTAAAACACAGACTGACAAAAAATTGTAATAGAAAAATACTCCACATTGCAATTTCCAAATATTTCTAAGGAGCAACAGAGCAACCTTTTGTGAAGCATTTACAGAAAAATTACCTCCAGTGGTGCAGCACACAGCATGTAGAAGCAGTGATAATTTCTCTCAGGATCAGACAACTGACAAACACGTGATCTTTCTAGCAAATAAGTTCTGATTGCAGCCCCAGAAATCCTTCCCCTCTGGTAAAATTGAATCTCCACGAACTTACCAAAACGACTACAACATCCAGAAGACAAATTAAAGACAAATCCAAGACCAAAAAAAAAGATAAAAAGATGTATAATACAATAGTAAACTACTCAAAAATACATTAAATAATTAATCTTCTAACCTTGAGTTGTTGTTTCTTACAGTCTTTGCATTACCAAATGCTTCTAAAACAGGATTGGACTGCACACGCAAGGAAACCACAAAAGAAAATATTTTGGGGAAAAGAAAGGCATTAGGAACATGAAAATTTGAGCTTTGTCAAATGGGAACAAAATGCAGAAGTGTGAGAGTTTTTCTACCTCCAGGACTTGCTGCTCAACAGTCCTCCCCTCAGCAGCAGCTCTTCCTCCCATGTAAGCAAGGTAACGCATGAGCAATTTTGTACTTTCTGTTTTACCCGCCCCACTTTCACCACTAACCAAAATGGACTGACTTATTCCCTCATTGATCATAAGTCTGCATTCATATTCATGGCGATTTCTCTTTTCAGGCAAGAGAGGCACCAAACAAATAATTTTATATTAGTTTAGGTTAAGGTACCTGTATGCAGCATCTGCAACAGCAAATGGATGTGGACTCAGCTCACCAAAGGCTGCCCCTTTATATTGTGCCATCATATGGCTATCGTACAGATGTGGTAGTTTTCTAAAAGGGTTTACAGCAATTAATATATTCCCCGTGTAAGTCTGGAGGCACCATTAAGTGTATTAGCCTTGTCTCAGAAAATTTTAAAAATGTAAGAAGAAAAAAATCAGAGCAAAATATTTTCTCAACATCAATCAAATCAACAACCCTCCACGCAGCCCCAATCAAAACAATCAAGGAAGAAGAATAACTATCTTCTGCTTGTAAACACTTACATATATCTCATTCATATCGTATCTTGATTTTAAATTCTGCAGGACTCCTGGTTCATGCAAATAAGCCAGCTTTGTCATATCATCCACTCCACAAGGGGGAGCTTCAGCATCTTTTGAATAAGCATTGGAAGTCTTAACAACAACCTGCAGTTTGTTTTTTCAAAGACGAAATTTGGACCCAAATTCAGAAAACTCTCCTATCACCATGTCCAATACTCTCAAATAAGTTAAGAACAAACGTATCAGTCTAAACTTCATATGCCTTGGAGAAGAAAACTTCAGCATAGCCTATTCAAGTATGAAATAAAATTCAACAAATTGACACAAGCAATTAGCAAATCATTATTCAGCATGGACAACATATTTAGCTGAGACTGATATACACAAGCCCAAGCGTACTTATATTAAATGCACTTACAGTCTTCCCTGATGTACATAGGACCTTGATTTCATCACCATTAACACCCACAACTTCACCATCTATCCAAGTTACTTCTGGATCTTCCACCCAGACAAGAGAACTGACCACAGGAGTAAAATTAGCAGCCTGAAAAACCAAGAGTGTCAACTCTTCACTGTTCAAATTGACTGGTATCACTATTATTCTGTTTTAGACAGGAGTTTAGGCACCACCAAGTGCATTACAAGCAAGCTAACAAGTATTGTACAATAAACTATACTCACAAAACTCGCTGAAATGTAAAGATGAATCAACCATTATCCTCAGTTTATATAATGTTAAGAACAAAAACAAAAGTCCATAACAATCCATAAGTAGCAACAAGTCTTAGAAATATCAATTCATAGAAACATTTAGGGTAACATCCATTCCAACTCCCAGCATCAGTTACCTCTACTCTATCAGATTAAATTGAAGCACTATTCACTTTTGTCTCATATCAGATATCTACTCTCAGATTCCATCAGACGATAATGAAGGGAAAAGAATTACATCAACCTAAATGTATAAGATACCGAGGTTCTTAGAGGCACCAAAAACAAATTTACATTTTCAGTTGTCAATTTTTTGAAACTTATGCATTCCACTCATCTATCAGTAGCAGCTAAGATAAAAACTTTTAGAACAGAAGTTTCAGCTTGGGGAAAATTAGGCTACAGTTGATTGCACGGCTTTGGACATGATTCAAAGTTTTGCAATCCAGGACTGCTGATTTCACAGCAGAAATATCAGTGCAAACATGCAATCTGCGAAACATGACTTCAATTTCAAATGCATTATTTGAAAAGCAACCAAACAAGAAAGCAAGCATATATTACAAAGCTCCATTTTCACCCAAAAAACCAAAATAACTTTTAAAGAACAAATTAAAATTTAAATAGATAGAATCCGTATGCAAGGAGCACAAAAACACAAAATGTCAATAAGATTTAAACAAAAAATCACACCAGGTTCTGGTGCTACAGCCTCTAGTCAATGCCATATCTGCTAGACACTATAAACTGACGGCCGAAAATAAATATCTTTGTGTTATATACATTCAAATAGATCAAAATAATGTTATAAAAATAAATCTTAAAGGTTAACAAATAGCGTCGACCATTCACTTTGCTTCAACTTAAGCTCAGATTAGTCCACAAACATTGTGGATATACAACTAAGAGAACCAAATCTTGAAATGAGCGAAAATAAAACAAAATATGAATATAAAGAAACAAAAATATAGTCCATAATACCATATTGTAGATAGATTTATTAGATCAGTGACTAGGCTTGCTTCTCGATCTACTTCCAAGTCTCCAATGAAGATCATGCAATTCGACGGCAAAGACTTATGAACTTCTCCTCTTTGTTAATTATAGCTATAATTGATCTATAAATTAAACTATAAAAGAATTTCTAAAAAAGAAAACTAAAAAACGAAAGAAAGAAAAACAGATTGATATAAAAAATGAAAAGCTTGATAAAGAGCAACTTATTGAAGAAGAGAATGAGCTTCCCCCTGTTTTTCTCTCTCTCCTGTTGAGAGCAGACCCTTTCTTTTCTGTTTGTTGTTTTCGTCTCTTTGATTTTCTTAAAATTTTCTTTTCTTTTTCTTAAACTTTTCTTCCCTCGTCCCCGTTCCTTGGGTCTTGGTCTCAAGTTGATTGATGACTGTTATTGGTGTAATTAACGCACGCAAACGTGCCCTTATGTTTTGTTGTTGTTACGAAATTTATGGCGCCAACAACACGAAGGACAGATTAAGTCTACGAAGGTTGTCCGGATCTTGCACATTGAAATGCGAAGGCGGTTCTTTTGTTGTTGCGAGATATAATGGTGGCATTTGCTTTGCTTGCGACTGTGCGTTTCATCAATTTCCAGCGGGAAAGGTATTGTCACCGCCTTAACTGACGGGGTTATTGGTCTTTTAGAGGGTAAAGGTAACCCTCACCACAGTCAGCTTTTAGTTCTTGGGGTTTGCAAGAATGGGATTATGGTACAGATCATAGTAATCATAATTCTATTAGACACAGAGAATTGTCTGTGGTTGCTGGGCGTAGGTGTAGTATCCAATATTTGATTTCTTTGTTATAAAATTTCTTTTTATTTTGGAGTATGCCAGTAATCATTACGTCAAATCCTCGAGGGATGTGAAAATGCGAAGTCAACCCCGCACATCTTAGGCTTGATATGGTGTTGAGACAATAGACATCAAGTATTAGTAAAAACACTGGCGAGTTCGACCCAAGTTCATTTTACTAACTGTTAGCAAATGAGCTTGCTAACAGTTGAAATTTGGAGAGAAGCTTGTAAGCTCCTTCAATGTATTGTCGCGTCTTTGTGCACAAAAAAAATATATAAAAAAAAATGGGTTGTAATGAGAGATGTATACACGAAAGAGGAAGAATGACAAAAACAAAGACAATAAAGTTGTACAAAAGATATATCCACAGTAAAAAGCAGCAGCAAAGAGATTGTCACGTCTGTGTTAAGCTGCTGTGGTATTTATTTGCAGCTACGGAGGATTTGTCTTCATACACGAGCATGGTTTGTCTTCATATACAAAGTGTGGTTGTTTGCTGAAGAAGTTTCTACTAAGTGGATCTGGGTTGGATCTGCTAACATTAAAAGAGTTAGGCTTCCTTCTATTTTAACTCTCCCTTCAAGCTGAAGTTTTGCACTTGAACTTTTTGCCCCTGCATCTGAAAACATCAACTATTTGATTTTCAATTGGAATATGATGAATCTCAAGTTCTCTGTTAGTGATTTTTTCTTCACACCATTTCTTAAAATTTTGACAGATTATCTTCTATAAAATGGATATTTTAGTAATTAAAATCCACAATTAAAATTTAAATACTTTCAAATATTTCCATTTCGTCAACTACCTCTTAACATTCAAAACTAATCAACATCTATCACTTAATTATCCATATAATATTCCAAAATTATACAAATTATTATCTCATATTTACACATATAAAAATACAATAAAATATCTTTTAATTGAAAAACTTAAATTCCGCTTCAATTACCATCTCCAACCTTACTAGAATATAAAAAATAAAAGTGAGCTAATGCTTAGTGAATATTTACTTGTAATAAAAAAATTTAAAATTTGAAATAAAATATAATCCATTTTTTACATTTTAATAATATCTTGAAGAATAATACGAAAAAAATTTAAACAATTTACTTTTAAATATGACAAAATAAAATAAGCATCTTTTTATTATAAACAGCTTCATTTAAAGAATTTCATGTGCACTTCTGAGACATTATTTTCAAGAACTATATTTTCAAGAATTTTAAATGACATGGTAGAAAGTTAGTTAGATTTAATTATTTATTAGGTGTTAGTTATTGGGTTGTTAAGGCTTGAAAACTAGAGCAAAAAAATCAACTTTTTTGGGGTTCTTTCCGGAGACATATTTCAAAAATTACAAGGCATCAAGTTATAAAGCAAAACTTATTGCTAAAGGCTTTACACAAAACTCAATTAGAATATTGTTAACAATGGTTGCTTCTTTTGATCTAGAACTTGATCAAATACATGTGAAGATAACATTCTTTTATAGAGAGCATTTATGCTTATTGAAGAAGTCATTATATGGCTTGAAACAATCTCTAAGACAGTAATACTTGAGCTATGATAAATTTATCACTAAGCATGGTTTTAATAGAAATAAATAAGATAATTGTCCTTATTATCATACCATAGATTCAGGTAGAACCATTTACTTTCTTCTGTATGTAAATGACATGATTTTAACATGTAAGAAAAGTATAAAATTGAGAGAGCAAAGTGTCTACTTAGCAATGAATTTAAAATAAAGAACTTAGGGCTTGCAAGTAAAATGTTAAAGATTGAGATTCAAAGAAATAGACAATGGTAACTTGGGTACGATATAAGAGAAATATGTTAAAGAATGCTTAACAAGTTTGCACAAATATTAAAAATTATTAACGTTTTTAAAACCATGAGATAACTCATGTAAATAATCTATGCAAGGTCACCATTCAAAATGGCTTTGTTGATATCAGCTTGCCTTAGAGTCTAATCATAGTGCACAACCAAAATCATATTATTTTGATTATGGATAATTTCATCACAGAGTTAAAGGTTTCCATAAAGTTAATACTAGGTGTTTGGCAAAAACTTTTAACTATTTTTTATTACTATCTACATTATATTCCAACCTTTAACTTTTATTTTAATTTTTTTTTACAAATCACTTGTTAGTTTATTTTTTGTTCCAACTTGTACATATAATATAACTTTATTCAATGTTGTAATTCATATAACTTCAAAACAAACAAGTTATATGAAATACTTGGCTTGTTAAGCCTGGCTTGTTCAAATGTTTTAAGCTTGAGCCAGTTAAACTTCTATGCTCATACTCAACTAGGTTGGATTGGCTCAATATTTTAAATTATGGCAGCTAGTATTTGCTTCAATAATAAACCTGCATATATTCAAGGCATAACAATTTCTAATGGTCAAGACCATTTTGAATAGTCTAATAAAAAAATACAATTACTTAAATTTATAATTGGCATTAGTAAATTTTATACTTTTACTCTTTAATTATTTTTATAGCATGTTAGTGACTTTTATGAACTCTTGTTTTCACTATAAAATCTTAATTGTATGTCTAGAAATGAGATGTGTATGCAATACTCACCAATGTCTAGGGACTCAAGATTTTGTGAGGTTCTTATAAACAATTGGCCCTTCTAATTTAACAGATTGCCAATTAGTCTAACTTCTTTGCATAAGTATCAAAGATCACTAAATGGAGTTCTCTTAAGTTGCTTCTACAAGCTCATAGCCTTTACATGGCTTCTCAATCACCAATACTAATTGCTCACAATCTTATTAATGAAGCTCATATATTTAGTGCCGATTCTCATTATCACCTAATAATTTGAGGCATTAAGGTAACTTGAGGAGGGTTGCGCTTTTAAAATCCATCTAAATGAGAACACAAACTTCTAACTTATTATCCTCTAAATTGTTGTTTGGTTCAACAAAAGAACCTATACTTAATACAAAAGTTGAGGAGTGAAAATACTTATATATGAAGTTTTTAGAAATGAAAGAAATCGAATCAAGGATTGTTCTTTTATGCATATGTTAGATCCTGGATTTAATGAAGAAAAGCAGTGTTTAGTATTAAATATGAACATTAAAGAAGATGAATCTAGAGATTAGATGCCTAGGAGTTGGGTTATATCCCATATAAATTTTCCAATGAGATTTATTTTTTGTTTCAAATGTCTCACTAGTGAAAGATGCCATGAGATTTGGTTAGTTCTTATAGACAAGATTTGATAATACGAGGAAGCCTTTTCGTTAAATACGATTGATAAAAGGATTTGTCGAAATTTTTATTAACAAGGTGTTAACTACCTGATTTGTTAATCGTTAACAAATGATATAATAATAAGACTTTGTAAATCAACAATGTATATGTCTAATACATAATCATTCTTTTGTCCTACTATAGAAGAATTGAGATTCAATTTGAACATAATAAAATCATTTTAGACAAATCTCTAGAAAGTGCGTAGCTAAAGTTTCGGAGGAAGCTCCCATCCAAATTATTTGTTATTTTTAATAAATGGCATTATTTTCATATTTTAGATTGGTATATTTCAATTACTTTCCTATCAATTGAAGATATCAAAAATTACCACGTAAAAAAGTCAACAAGAGATCTTGAATGATATTATATAAATATGAAACATATCATCGGTTGGATATTCATATTTTCTGTGTAAAAAAAGAAATCAAGTAATTTGTTAGAACATATTAGCAGCACAAAGCATCTCAAAACTTACCATAAAAATCACAATGTTTGCTACTTGTACTTCTTTTTTTTAAAAAAAAAGTGTTCTTTATTATAGCACAATTGTGCTCATTAAAGTTTGAAGTCTACTATAGATGATCATCATTTTTAAAAGTTGTGATATAATAATAGAAATGGTCAACTAATTTTAAAAAATTGGATTCTAATAAACCCCGGCCTAATATGAGATGAGTGAAATACAATTCAATAAATTAAACGAATGTGTTTATAATATTTTTCTTATGGTAGGAATTTTTTTTTAAAATACTCTTATTTTGAAAACTATTTACCAATATAATTAACCCCAAAAATTCTTTCTCCCACTTTCAATTTGATTTACTTTCACTGACATTTATTATTCTCAACTTAACTTTCATCCTCTATCAAAGACAACACAAAAAATAGGTGAGTGAGTTATTTTTTTGATGCTTAAAAATATAAATTTATTTATTAATAGGACATTAGATATGTTATTAAGAGATGAAAGCTTGAAAAAAATTGAGAGGGAAAAGTATCATAAGAAAAAATTATCAAAACATAGTTGGGGAGAAAATGATCAAAAAAATTTTAAGCATCAAAAAAATAGCTAATTGTTGCGATGGCAACTTTTATAAGCCCAAATCCTTGTAAATACATCTTCATGGGGAAAACAAAGATCCATAATGAGCCAACAAAGAACTTTCTTTTCAAACTGTTTCCTCTATTGCTGACTAACACCTTTCAAAGCTGAAGGTCACGGGTTCGACCCTACACTTAAATGTCTGTGGCTCTGTTGCAATTGATTCTGCTGTGGCAACTATTAGTGACAACTCAGAAAATCCACAAGGAATAGGCCAAGAATTTGTGATGATTTATTATTCCATAAAAATGTTTAAAACTTTACAATGGCATTCCAATGGACTGAGGGGATACATGCTTTGAGTTACGAGTTCTACATTCCATTCCATGTATGTGTGCTGACCTCATGCACTCTGTTGCCTGGCTCTCTGTCTATGCTAACACCAACATGTTCATTTCCTCTTTACCCAGCCCATGGTTGCTTCTTTAGTTGTCATTGGATCATGGGCCAGATTTTCATTTTTGAACCTGTGCACCCCCATAATTCTTATATTTTCCATTTTATACCCTGCCAAACAAAAATAGGTAAATGGGTGCCTTTCCTTTAAGTCAAGATTAACAGAGGATGACATTTTGATATTTAATTGTATGGAAAAAATTACGGTCTTCTATTTTAATTCCAATGTAACTATAATTTTGGAACTCCTAATTCCCGTTCCAGAAATTGTAATCTACACCAGGGGAATGAATCTCCCATTACCCAAACAGGCCAGAATCTCCAATGCATGCAACAGGCCAAGCGTCTTTGTAACGACGTCAGTAACTACCAGCAGCTTAGAAAACAGTGACGGCGTGAAAACAGTTAAACGGCTGTTTGGTTCAATAAATGCGCAAACTTGGTGGCCGTATAATTATTCGTGGAGGGCTCGTGCTTTTAGGGAGAGGTAGATCTTCACCAGGCAAGTTTTTGCTCTCTTACCTTACATCTCACTCCTCGTTCATTTCCTTTAATTGTACTTGTTCAATCACTGTTAACCCTAGTTAGGTTTCTCCGTTTTATTTGTTGTTAAAATTTCGTTGCATCTTTTTATCTGATCTGTTTTTTTTTGTTGTTCGATATACATCTGTTAATTGATAGCACTTGGTTCGAATCTAAAACATTATCTATATGATCTATTTTACCTGGCCTTGTAGATGTTTGAATTATCGAAATTATGCGTTGATGCTTTAGATTTGCATGTATTACATGCCTTTCGTGTTTGATCTAATCTAATTCAAGTTTATTTCATTCTTAACCTGTATCTTAATGATTTTTGCTTAACATGGTTTGGATAGGGACTTGTTTAATTAGATCTAACAATTGCAATCTTGAAATGTTACATGAATGAAATTTAATGATTTTTGTTCATAGGTTTTTTTTTCCCTTTTTCATAATTGGTGATTGCTGTTGAACATGTTGGAGGATAGCCCATTTTTATGTCATTAACAATTTGCATCCTTTGTTATCCATGTGGATTTCTTTTGTTTGTTCAATTTGAGCTATCTTTACCTAGAAGATGTTTAGTTATTTAATTTGATCTTGCATTGTCGGTGTGTGCAGTTGTGAAAAATGGGGCTGTCTTTCACCAAGCTTTTCAGCAGGCTCTTTGCCAAGAAAGAGATGCGAATTCTTATGGTGGGTCTTGATGCGGCTGGTAAGACTACTATTCTTTACAAGCTTAAGCTTGGAGAGATTGTAACCACCATTCCTACCATTGGTAAGTTGAACATTGCTTTAGATGCATTTAGCTTATATACATTTTGGATTAGCATCACAACTCATGGTTCTCTTTTGACTTGCTTTCCTTCTTGTTAATTTTGCCTGATTTCCTATTCCAATTGCTCAATGAAGTGGATTCCTGTGTTTCCCTTATTCTCAATTCTTTGTACTCGCTGACCAGGATTCAATGTGGAGACTGTAGAGTATAAGAATATCAGCTTCACTGTCTGGGATGTTGGGGGCCAAGACAAGGTATTAGTTTCAATGTATTCGGATCCACTGTAGTGTTAGGTTTATTTTATGTCATATAATATAGTTGTTTTGCCTTACCCAATAATCAGTCACCATCAGGTAGTGCTGTTTTGGTCTGTCTCTTGAGGTTGTGAGTATTTCAAAATGAATATCGAAGACAAGTGATAGTATTGTCTTACTTGTAAGATTTGACTTCTTGGATTATAGTTCCCTCTTAATGTTTGTGGATCTTTTCATTCCCTTTTCTAGTAAGTGGCCTTGGAGCCGGCAATGAATGTATGTTAATGTTATGGTCATAGTGAAAGGTAATGCTTGCAGGTGTATTCATGTAGTACAATGTGTAGCATTACTTGCTAGAGAAATGTCGTGCTTATGAACTATTTAGTGCTTTAAAGCATATCTACATTTTCTGAAGCCAGTTGAATGATAGATTACATTTTCTATTGCTTAGCTCCTGTATATATGAAAGTGAAGCTTGTTTGGTTTAATAATGATTTTTTAGCATATCCTACTTCATTTGGAATCATTTAAACAACTTAGTTCCATTTAAGTTCTAGCCCAGTGGCGAGAGAATGGCCCATGGGTGGTGGGGTTGTGGGTTCAACTGCAGTGATGATCCAAAAAGAGATAAAAGGTGTGATTTTGTTTCCCTAATTTTGTTATAGCTTATAACATTTATAGTTTTGTCCATCCAGATCCGACCTTTGTGGAGACATTATTTCCAAAACACACAGGGACTCATCTTTGTGGTCGACAGTAATGATCGAGACCGTGTGGTTGAAGCTAGGGATGAGTTACACAGAATGTTGAATGAGGTAATGTATAAAGTTCTTAGTGTTGGGCACCGTAAGAAGCAATAGGCGTAAGTGGAGAATTATGAAATGTGCTTAATGAATTAATAATAATTGTTTATTTGAAATGACGAGGTGATTCAGTGGATTTATTGTAATGCTTTTTTGTTGCTTTGACAGGATGAGCTGAGGGATGCTGTGCTGCTCGTATTTGCAAACAAGCAAGATCTTCCAAATGCCATGAATGCTGCTGAGATTACCGATAAGCTTGGCCTTCACTCCCTCCGGCAGCGCCACTGGTAAGAAATCATTCTCTCTCTCTCTCTCTCTCTCTCTCTCTATATATATATATATATATATATATATTTGTGTGTGTGTGGTGTGTGTGTGTGTGTGCATGCAACTGACCATGTGTATGTCTTGCTGTAGGTATATCCAGAGCACATGTGCCACTTCTGGTGAAGGGCTGTATGAGGGACTTGACTGGCTCTCAAACAACATTGCAAATAAGGTAACTCACGCAGATGATGTTGATATACCATATAATTGAAACTTCTATTGCACAGTTGATAAGTTGCATTGCAGTATAAAATTTTCTTTATTATTTACGCAATCTTTTTACTGTACAATTGCAGGCATAGGCAGCAAAATTCTGAGTTTTGGGTTGCTACTAGTGCTGAAACGTAGAGTTCTAAAGTCACTTAGTGTTCTTTGGTTTTCTCCCTGTAATAGTTTTGTTGCTTATTTTATCATGTCTGTTTGTTTCTCTTGCATATGTTACATTTTCCAATTGTTACATGTAGTTTCAGAATAATTTTTGAATTTTCATTTTTCATCGTGTTATCCTCTCCATAGCCTTTTATTACCCCTTACTTTTTGAGTCTGTTTCTGATCGGTTCAGCATCAAGTAGAGGTGATGAGCCTCCATTTATAGTACCCCTTGGTGATGCCATTCCTTGACCACAAAGTTGTGCTGTGATTGCTATGGCATGTGACAAACTCGGGATCTCGGTAGTGGGGATCATCTTGACTAGGCTAGCAGCAAGTGATTGAAACGCATGGGCTGTCAATTCAGCAGCATACCGGAACCAACAGTAACGAAAAGTTATCCCTTCTTATCACAGCGGACCCCAGTTTTTAGCAATTTTTGATGAGATCTTTAATAAAAGAAGAAAAAATGTACCCATTGATGGTTCGAGGATAGCGTTCAAGGCCAGTCTGATTTAATCTTCTAAATCATCCATGCCGTGGCATGCGGTCAATTTGACTTCAGTTGATGAAATTAATAGTTTGTCATGAAACACGCCCAAATCCAGAGTAGAAACAAGAAACCTAGTTGATCATCCAATCCATAGACGACCCCATTCTCACAAAAGCGTCAATACACGCAGTTCATCTCAATTGGATCTAAGTCCTCTGTTTGAGCCTAATGAAAAACAGATGAAAGTAACCATCGCCCTGCAGATTTGCTTCAATGTTCATAATAGCCAAATGTTGTATTAACCTTGGGACGCTTTCGTTTTCAAGTTTCGGAAGTTTTACCATATTTCTCTTTGCGGGGTACTATCGTATTACGTATCGTGTAATTTCACTAATTAACGTACATTTTAATGATCGGAAATGGACATTTTAACTAATTTCATATCCATCATATATTTTATTTTTAGCACACAAGGTGCGCTGTATTGATAGCTGTTATGTTAGGTACCACTAGCATATCATTAAACAGTTAAAATTTCACCAGCTATATTAACCACCGTTTGATTAATACCTGCAATTGGTGATTCCCTTATGGGTTCGCTGTAAGCATAAAATTCTAAAACATGTTTTAAAACTGAAAATTTAAATTGCGGAAGCCATGGATAACCAACCTCTCGCCATTGCTTTTCTTCACGTTTTTGAGTGTTGCCAAAGCCTTCTAAGCTCTCTAAATCCTCTCAAGATGGTATTTAACAAGAATTTCGAGCTTAGGGACCTTTGCAAAGCAAAACACCTCCCAATTTATAGAATTCTTCCCATCAAAGAATTCTCACACTTAATGGAGGTATTATGGCTACTCAATGCTGCAGTTTCATATTTTAAATTTGAATTCAAAGAGTTACAAAACATAATGGAGAGTTAAGGGCCATAATTTGGATGTTACAAATTTATTTCTTAATGAATTTGATTGTTACAAATTCAAAATTTGTAACTTACATTCTCCCACTTGGCCCGCAAACTTCAAATTCTCACATACAAGAAATAACATACATGAATCATGGCGATATATTATCAAAATTGATAACTTCTCTTCCATGTATTACAAATATATGATACTTCTTACTGCAACCTTATTGTGTTAATCTTAATGAATAAACCCTATGTTTATTCTTGGTCCCACATAATAACCTTAACTTAATAAATAAACTTCATGTTTATTCTAGGTCTAATACAAATTTTGTTTTCTTTCAAATAAATGTGCACACTTTATTAGAAAACAAATAATCAGAGTTTCATAAATAACAATGAATTTACATATTAGAACCAAGTCCCATATGTATTACATGATCCTTAAACCTTGATGGTGGCATGCCTTTTGTTAAGGGATCTGCAATCATCAATTCAGTGCTGATGTGCTCAATGACCACTTTATTTTCCTTAATACGTTCTCTAATGGCTAAGTACTTAATGTCGATGTGTTTACTTCGACTCCCACTTTTATTATTCTTAGCCAAAAATACAGCAGCTGAATTGTCACAATATATCCTTAATGGCTTAGAAATTGAATCCAAAAGTCTAAGCCCAGATATGAAACTCTTTAACCAAACTCCATGAGAGGTGGCCTCAAAACAAGAAACGAACTCGGCTTCCATAGTGGAAGTAGCAATCAATGATTGCTTAGCACTTCTCCAAGATACAGCTCCGCTAGCTAACATAAAGATGTATCCAGATGTTGATTTTCTTGAATCATCACAGCCAGCGAAGTCAGAATCTGAGTAGCCAACTACTTCCAGATTGTCAGTTCGTCTATACATAAGCATGTAATCTTTGGTCCCTTGAAGGTACCTTAAGACTTTCTTTGTAGCTTTCCAGTGGTCCATTCCTGGGTTACTCTGATATCTTCCCAACATTCCAACTGCGAAAGCTATGTCAGGTCTTGTACAGACTTGAGCATACATAATGCTTCCAACAACTGAAGCGTATGGAATGTTGTTCATTTGTTCCATTTCGAGATCATTTCTAGGACATTGGTTCAAATTGAACTTATCTCCCTTAACAATTGGTGCTACACTTAGAGAACAATCTTTCATCCGAAATCTTTCTAAAACTTTCTTGATATAGGTTTCCTGAGATAGACCTAAAATACTCTTATGTCTATCTCTATGTATCTTGATGCCAATGACATAAGATGCTTCACCCATATCTTTCATATCAAAATTTTTAGAAAGAAATTGTTTCACCTCATGTAGAAACCCTTTATTATTGGTTGCAAGTAGTATATCATCCACATATAGAACAAGGAAAACAAATTTTACTCCCACTAACCTTCTGGTATATACATTGATCCATGAGATTTTCTTCAAAACCAAATGAAGAAATAATTTCATGAAATTTTAAATACCACTGTCGAGAGGCTTGTTTCAATCCATATATAGATTTCTTAAGTTTGCAAACCAAATGTTCACCATCACTGGAAGAAAATCCTTCAGGTTGTTTCATATAAACCTCTTCTTCCAAATCTCCATTAAGGAATGCTGTTTTCACATCCATTTGATGTAACTCTAAATCAAAATGAGCTACTAATGCCATAATCACACGAAAAGAATCTTTCTTTGACACAGGAGAAAAAGTTTCTGTGTAATCGATTCCTTCTTTCTGAGTAAATCCTTTGGCAACAAGTCTTGCCTTGTATCTCTCAATGTTGCCTAATGAATCCTTTTTGGTTTTAAATATCCATTTACACCCTATGGATTTAAATCCTTTAGGCAACTCAACAAGATTCCAGACTCCATTCGTTGACATAGAATTTATCTCATCTTTCATGGCATTATACCATAAGTTAGATTGCTGACAACTCATGGCCTGTGAAAACGTTTCCGGATCATTTACGGCTCCAATATTATAGTCTGACTCTTGTAAATACACAATATAATCACTAGAAATTGGTGATCTTTTTACCCTAGTAGATCTTCTTAATGTTGTTTCAACATTTTCCTGAGGATTATGTTGCATAATCGGTTGTTCAACAACTTGATCTACAAAGACATCACTAGTTTGTGAAATTTGATTATCATTTGGTTGAATATCAATCATTGTTTGATCAACATCCATTTGTACTGAAGGAATATTATTAATGACAATCACTTTAGTACTTGAAGTAGACGGTTCTGAATGATCATTCTCAGAAACAATGTTCTGGGATTGATCCCTCCCACTGATCAAGTCATTCTCAAGAAACTTAGCATTTCTTGATTCCACAAACTTAATGTGATATGATGGACAATAAAATTTGTATCCTTTAGACCTTTCTGAATATCCAACGAAATATCCACTTATGGTTCTAGGATCCAATTTCTTTTCTTGTGGATTGTAAACTCTTATTTCAGAAGGACAACCCCAAATGCGTACATGTTGCAAACTCGGTTTCCATCCTTTCCATAACTCAAATGGTGTTTTTGAAACAGCCTTAGTTGGAACCCGGTTTAATATGTACATAGCTGTCTTAAGAGCTTCTGTCCACAAGGACTTAGGAAGTTTGGAGTTATTAAGCATACTCCGTACCATATCCAATAATGTTCGATTTCTTCTTTCTGCTACACCATTTTGGTCTGGAGAACCAGGCATAGTATATTGGGCAATAATCCCATGCTCTTGAAGAAATCTCGCAAATGGCCCAAGTGCTTGTCCATTTTCTGTGTATTTACCATAATATTCACCACCTCTATCTGATCTCACGATTTTTATTTGCTTACCACATTGTTTCTCTACTTCAATTTTGAATATTTTAAAAGCATGTAATGCTTCATCCTTAGTATTCAACAAGTAGAGATACATAAATCGTGAATAATCATCAATAAAAGTGATAAAATACTTATAACTATATGAGTCTATATTGATACTACAAATGTCTGTATGTATGATTTCTAATAAGTCTGAACTCCTCTTGGCACCTTTCTTTGACTTGTTGGTCTGCTTACCCTTTATACAGTCCACACAAGTCTCAAAATCAGTAAAATCTAAAGTACTAAGTACTTTATCATTTACTAACCGTTTGATTCTTTCTATGGAGATATGTCATAATCTCCGATGCCACAACATAGAGGAATTTTCATTCATAACATTTCTTTTAACACCAGCATGAGTATGCATTGTATTATAACAAGCATTATTTTGTAAATTAATATGAAAAAGACCATCAAACAATGTACCACTTCCAACAAGATTTGATTTATAAAAAATTTTCATAAAAGTATCTGAAAAAGTTGAAGGAATATCCATAGGGTACAAGTCTAGAAATAGAAATTAAGTTTCTAGAAAAATTAGGAATATAAAAGGTCTTTTCCAAATTCATTACAAAACCACTATTGAGAACTAAACTGCATGTCCCAATAGCCTCTACAGTTGAGCTTATCTTATTTCCAGAATAGATAAAACGCTCAGCTCCCACTGGTTTCCTTAGGTTTTGCAAACCCTGCAAAACATTCGTAATATGGATTGTAGAACCAGAGTCAATCCACCATGTGTTATGACAAACTTCAGTCATATTAGATTCATAACTTACAAAAGAAAAAGAAATACCTTTCTTAACTAGCCATTGCTGAAACTTGATACAATCCTTCTTTATATGCCCCTTTTTCTTACAAAAGAAACATTTGGATTCTTTCTTTATTTCAGCTTGGACAGGTATTTTGCTTTTCCCTTTCTTCTTAATCTTTCCCTTTGTTGCCAAATGTGCACCTTGAATGTTTACTCCCATTTCTGCAATTAACCTTCCCTCTTCTTGAACACACATGGTCATCAATTCATTAATAGACCATTTATCTTTATGTGTGTTATAAGAAATTTTAAAGGGTCCATATGGTTGAGGAAGTGAATTCAAAATATAGTGCACAAGGAAAGGTTCAGACATTGTCACGTCCAGAGTTTTCAATTGAGCCGCAATATCTCTTATCTTTATGATGTGCTCTCGCACACCAGTGATGGTGATAAGTTTCATGGAAGAGAATTGCATAATAAGGGTACTGGCTAATGCTTTATCTGATGACTCAAATTGTTCATCAATAGCCTTCATCAAAGCACGAACATCATTATGCTGAGCGACTGAACCACGTATACTAGCAGAAATTTTAGTCTTTATGAACATTACACTAAGACGATTAGATCGCTCCTAACGTTCATAAAGCTTAATTTATGCTGGAGTGCTAGCATCAGTAATAGGTGATGGTTCATCTTTCCGTATAGCATAATCTATATCCTGCCACCCTAAATACAACAATATTTTCTCTTTCCATGTCTTATAATTATCTCCTACTAGTTCAGGAACATCTAAGTTGATATCAGATATATTTGTAGGTTGTGATGCTGCAAAATTACATACTTATGATGAATTTTATTGAGGTTTAAACATTATCATATTTTATCAATATAAATATGCATAAAATATGAATCGCATGACATAAAATACTACCTGTGGGTTAAATATTTTATTCAAATAGATTCACATATCTTAATGATAAAACTATTATATTATCTCTAATTTCTTAACTCCTGTGGGTAAATTAAAAAAAATAATATAATATTTTATCCTAATTAATCATATAAACGTAATAAAAATTCCTGTGGGATAAAATTTATCACATCTAATATGATCAATTACAATTAATGTCTTAAATTATATGTAATCCTTACACAATATAAAGTTTTCTCTAACTCAGGGATGTTGTGGCTACTCCCTAATATTTTAAATTTTTATGGATCACTAAGACATTTCAATAAATATATATGCCTTATAGAAATTTTATCCAAAATATTTCTATATTTATTGTACAGGTAATAGAGAGTAATATATTTAGCTAACAATCACAGTAGGTCAATTCCCAGGAAAGATTGGAGGGGTCACAAGCGGTCCCACTTAAAACCCAACCTCCTTAGACAGAATTTTCCAAACATATAATTATAAGCAAATAAAATACTACAACTATACCAAACAATAATACTTCAATATGGCATTTTTCTATTTACTTAAATTTTATGTATAAATGTATTTGCATACTATACTATTTACCGTCTCTAAAATGTATGCATAAAAAAAATAAAATACATAAACTCAGCAAATTATATTATTGCATCATAAAACACAAAATATATGCTTAAAATAATTAAATCCAAATTATGCATATAACATGACATAAATAATATGCATAAATTCAAAACATTTAAATTATACAAGATAATTTAATTAAAAAATAAATAAATTAAATTATTAATAAATTTGATTGTATTAAAATATTTATACAAAATATATTTTAAATACAAATCACAAATTTAATAATGGACTTTTTTTTTATTCACTTAATATTAACATTAAAAACATATAAAAAATATTAAATGTGTCCAAATAACATAATATATGGTCATGGCCCAGTGGTTAAAGTTTGTTATGTATGGGCCTGGTTCGAATCCAGCCCATTCTAATATATTTTTCAAATACTAAAGAAAACCGTATGACATGTCATCCATATATATTAAAGACAACCGACAAGTCATCCACTGGTAGGGGTCTTCTTCAACCTCCAGCCGGGTCAACCCGACCCTGAATTCAGACCCACGGACCCGAAACTTATCCGACCAATTTTCTAACCATTTTTGACACCGTTTTTAATGTTTTTTACGTCCAAAATGTTATAAATTCAATGTTAAAATAATTTATAACATATATTTTTAATAAAAATATAAAAACATAAGTTGCATGGAAAAATAAAAACTTTAACAAACCCATAACACTATTTCATATTTTTCTCTCATGCAACTCAACAAAATAAGCAAGGCAGAGATTATAAACATGCTCTGATACCAAATGTAAGCATAAAATTCTAAAACATGCTTTAAAACTGAAAATTGAAATTGCGGAAGTCATGGATAACCAACCTCTCGCCATTGCTTTTCTTCACGTTTTTGAGTGTTGCCAAAGCCTTCTAAGCTCTCTAAATCCTCTCAAGATGGTATTTAATAAGAATTTCGAGCTTAGGGACCTTTGCAAAGCAAAACACCTCCCAATTTATAGAATTCTTCCCATCAAAGAATTCTCACACTTAATGGAGGTATTATGGCTACTCAATGCTGCAGTTTCATATTTTAAATTTGAATTCAAAGAGTTACAAAACATAATGGAGAGTTAAGGGTCATAATTTGGATGTTACAAATTTATTTCTTAATGAATTTGATTGTTACAAATTCAAAATTTGTAACTTACATTCGCTCCTCCGATAAATATTTTGACAATCTATTCACCATCTCTAACCCAATCGATCCCATCTTAAGAGGCACCTTTATTCGTAGATTTAAAAGCCTCTCCAAATTTCAGAAAAGCCGATTCATAATCTTACTGGCAGACTTCAAGTTTTTGGCCAACTGGACCATTGATGATATTGTATTCGGTTCGTAGGAATATCATTATTAAAAGTGTCTTGTAGTTGGTTCGACGGTATTTGAATAGATAATTTTCCAAGATCAAGCAGGTCGTCAGCTGCAACAGAACGAGAATCTGAACCGAAAGTTGCAACGCCAAATTGAACGTCGGTACAGCGCTGGCAAACTTTGTTGATTAATGCTTCATCAGCCATAGCAATACTAGGATTAAAGAAAAGGAACGCGGCAACGTGAGAAAGAACGACATAAACTGGGAACTTGTAAGAAGCCATTGATGTCTTCCGCAGAGAAGGATGCCTGGTATAACTCTCTCCTACTATGCATACATACCTACCTACCATTTTATTTATTATGATTTCAACTTGGAATGTATTTTTTTAATATTTTAATTTTTATTATATTGTTAACTTTTTTTTATATATATAATAACTCAGCTTTGCAAGTCTACCTCTAATGCTAGGTCACTGCGCTAATCGAGTCTGATTCAAAATATACGTAGGAATGGCATCAGACAGAATTTATGACAGATATTTAAAAATTAGCATTTGCATTTGCTTCAAAAATTCAATTTCAAATCAGATACTAAATTCAAAATTAATTTAATATTTTATTATCATATTCTCACTTAAATGAATAATATTTACCAAACTTGTGTGAATATTGTCGAGTTTTTATTGACTTTTTATTTTTTAATTATACTTATATATTTACTTTTAAGATCACATAATTTTGTGTATAATTTATTTATGAAATATATTTTTAATTAATAATTTTATTATTTAAAATTATATATTAACTAAAAAAATATAATTTAATTACTACATACATACACGTACATATACACAATCAAATTTGATAAATATTATTATTTTATTTTTAAAAGAAATTTAAAAAAATACCATTTAAAATGCAATATCAAAAGGGTGTAAAGCATTTAGCATTGAAAAAACATAAATAATTTTTTTTCTCTAGAAAATAATGAATATTATTTTAAAATAATATTAAAATTTAAATGTAATATTAAAATATAAAAAATTTTAAATGTAAAATAATATTGTCAAGTCTTACTATTCATATTTGTAATTATTTTTTATTTTTTATAATGAAATATTAGTATTTTCTTTCTTTTAATAAAATATTAATTATTTCTTGTTAATAAAAAAAATATATAATATTTGTGACTACTGATAGATAGATATTTGTGAATGTTTATTAATATTTATATTTATATTAAATTTATTATATATATATTTTTAATTTTACTAAAATTTATATTAAAGAATTAAGGAGTTTAGAGATAAAATTAGTGTGTTTGTTGCAAAAAATATGATATGTGTTTATGAGATTATGACTGTCTCTTGAAACAAAAATAAAATATTGTAAATTTAGGAAACAGGAGGTGAGCAGTGAATGCATTTAAATTTTAGTTATTTATTTAGAAAAAAAGAGAAAGTGGTGTTTGGATAGGATAGTTGTGTGTCTGCCATGGCCATTGACACAACATGCAACATTATCTATGCTTTTTAAGACACGAAACACTACAGCACGACAGTAGCCTTTACAGGCAGCACAAAAATAAGACTCCTTAACTTGATTCACAGCACCTTATCCACCCCCCAAGTGCGCAGAAACAGCAGCCGACTGCAAAATGCACTGTTGCAAGACACAGCTTAATTTTGATGTCCGCCAAAAGGCAACGTTACACAAAAGCCGGATACGGTACTGTCTAGGACTAGGAACCCTCTGTAATATTATTGTTTCAGAACGCTTTATTCAACTTCAAATAATAATGATAATAATAATAGCATTAACGAGGAGGGCTTGATCTTAGTGCATGCGTTATTTGCTGAAAGCGTACTCCAACTAGCCAACATTGTACGATGGCATTGCGGTCGCCACCGTATTTATTATGGTGTGTGGCCTGTCAACACCGAGTCTTCTTGGGAGGTGAAATTAGCATCGAACAGATTTTTTAATTTTTAAGTTTTAATTTTTAATAATAACTATATTTTTATATTTTTTTTATTAAAATTAAAAAAAATTATTTCATATTAATAATAAATAAAAATTAAAAAAATAAAGTTATTATTATTTATTTATTATTAATAAACAATTTTTTGAATTAAATTATTTATTATATAAACGAGATTAATACGAAAGGCATATCATAATTTTACTTTTTTTTTATCATTAAATAACAGAATGCAACCCAACCCAGCACGGAACGGCACGGCACAACACAACACAACAGGCTTGACCAAATCAGCGAAAGCCAAAAGGGGAACCATGAGCCATAGCCGCCCTAATCCATATAAGCTAATCAAGGGGCAGAAATCCTCACCGTCCCATTTACGGATTTGCTTTTATGTAATCAGTCTACCACAAAGATAACAATCCCTGCTTGTAAAAAGTGATCACTGTTGAATCTCAGCCGTCAGATTTGAACACTTCCGTCCAACAACGGATGTATTGTGAACAGTAACTTTCCACGCTGTGCGAGTTTTTGACAGTTGGAATTTTCAAATCCATATGCAGGGAAGTAGAGACCCGGATGACAGTGGTTACAGTTACGCTCAAATTACACGGAGACCGTGTTACACGCGCGACCAAACTGCGAAGACAAAACATCCTCGAGAGATAGAGAGAAGCAGGAAGAGCCAAAGAAGAAAAAGATTTTTGGAATTGACAACCACTGTGTCGTTTACTTTGCTGACTGAGAACCTCGGACTTCGAGATTAATGCAGCGTTCCTCTGTCGCCTCTGCAAAGAATCAAAACCCCATGGGCATAGAAAATATATCGGATTCTCTGAGGATTTTGGCACGCTCGCTTGACATGTTGTTTCAAATACTGACGTGATTGTCTTCCCCTTCCACGCTTAACGAGAAATCCCTTCGTAACACGCGCTAATGTGTTTTTCATTTTGACATAATAACATTCATATCCCTCATTCTTATAACAATAGTAATCGGAGGAAGGTATAAATTGTTTAACTTAACGGTTCAGTATTTAAAATGTTTCAATAAAAATGAAGGACCTATTTGATAAAAAAAAATTTATATATTTATTTGTGAAAAATCAAAGTATAAAGACCTGGATGTTACTATCCATTTTCACTTTTAGTTGCCTCGAGAGTTGCAAACTGACAACTATGTGACAAACTGGCTCGCTTGCCATTGACAAGTACGAGTTAACTGTATGGCAATAAAATTTGACGAGAGCAAATAAGAATTTAGTTAGGAGCTAAAATTTAAGTTAAAAGGAAATTATAATAGTTAAATATTTCAGACAACTGATAATCAAGGGTATTAACGGAAGAATATCCATTGTTAATTAAAAAAAAACAAAAAATTTGTATTGCAACTCGTATAAACTTGAACCGTTGACTGAAGCTTGTAATTGAGAATCAAACAACGAGCGTTAATGCTGAGAATGTTTTGTGCGGGTCCCACAATATCCACACACCGGTCAATATTCAACGCTTGAGCTATGCTTACCTGCGTTATGATTGGTGCGTTATATGTACGCGCCAATTACAAACGTGGGACTGGAGGTTTTTTTTTATTTTTTTTCTTCTTTCCCTCCCCACTCACTTCATGTCTCTTTGTTTCTTTTAATTAATCTGTCTGCAGAATATAACTTCAGCAGAGTTGCACGCTCTTCTGTGTCACTCTGATATCTTTTCCTCCCCTTGAGCCACCCGAATTGTCTCTCCCTTCGGATCGTTTCTCTGTGTCTCTACATCATTTCTATTCATATTCTCTCTCTCTCTCTCTCTCTATTTCTCTCTCTTCAGCCTTCTCCTTTTTTCTTTATAGTTCTTACTCTTATTCATGCAGGGAAATCAGCCAACCATGAATGACTCAAGCGGCAAAAAGAAGTTGATTGTGGAGGTGGTAGCAGCGCACAACTTAATGCCCAAAGACGGAGAGGGTTCGTCGTCCCCATTTGTAGAAGTTGAGCTTGACGAGCAGAGATTGAGAACTCAAGTTAAGTACAAGGACTTAAATCCTATGTGGAACGAGAAGCTGGTGTTTGACGTCCCAGACATTGTAGATCTTCCTTATAAACACCTAGATGTTTACGTTTTCAACGAGAGAAGGTCGAGCAATAGCAGGAACTTTCTGGGTAAGGTCAGGGTCGCTTGTTCACATCTCACGAAAGAAGGTGAAGCCGCTGCTCAGTTGTATACTCTTGAGAAAAGAAGTTTGTTTTCGCATATCAGGGGAGAGATAAGCTTGAAGCTTTATGTTTCCAGCAGGGAGGATGTTAAACCAGGAGGTTTTAGTAATGGGATTGTAGTCTCTCGCTCTGGTTCTTCTTCTACTACTTCAGGGTTTTCTAAGAAGAACAAAAAGTTGCAGCAACAAACTCCTGTTATGCAAGTGCAGCAGCATCATTTGGGTCAAGATATTAACAAGCCAATACAACAGATTCAAAACCATGCAAAGCCTGTAGAGCCAAACCCAGGCGGGATAAGTCCTGTTGTGATCACTACTGCTCCTAGTCCAGCCGTTCCCGGAGCCGGCGGAGGGGTCAACGCTGCCAGTGGTGGGCTCTACTTAAGTGGGTCAGGTGAGTTTTCTTTAAAAGAGACAAGTCCTCATCTTGGCGGGGGTCCTTTGAACAAGGACAAAACTAGTTCTACTTATGATCTTGTTGAGCAAATGCAGTATCTTTATGTTAGAGTAGTGAAAGCTAAAGATATTTCACTGTTCGGAGGCGGTGAAATTGTAGCTGAAGTGAAACTTGGGAATTACAGAGGAATCACTAAGAGGGTGAGTTCATACCATTCAGAATGGGACCAAGTTTTTGCATTTTCAAAAGATTGTATACAGTCTTCAATGGCTGAGATTTTTGTCAAAGAAAGCAGCAAAGATGAATTTTTGGGCAGAGTTTGGTTTGATTTAAACGAAGTTCCAAGAAGGGTACCCCCAGATAGTCAATTAGCACCACAATGGTATAGAATGGAAGACAAAAGGAGTGATAAGACCAAAGGAGGTGAAGTTATGATCTCAATATGGTTTGGAACTCAGGCTGATGAGGCATTTGCAGAGGCATGGCACTCAAAGGCAGCGAATGTTCATTTTGATGGGCTCTGCTCTATCAAATCCAAGGTTTATCTATCGCCAAAACTTTGGTATTTGAGAGTCTCCGTTGTTGAAGCACAAGATATTGTCCCGGGAGATAAAGGGGCTGCAATGATGAGGTTTCCGGAGCTTCATGCTAAAGCACAGGTGGGGAATCAGGTTTTGAGGACTAGAATTGCAGCGCCTAGTGCAACAAGAAGCTTGTCAAATCCTTGTTGGAATGAGGATTTGTTGTTTGTAGTTGCAGAGCCATTTGAGGATTATCTTTTGATTTCAGTTGAGGACCGTGTTGGGCCTGGAAGAGATGAGGTTGTGGGTAGAGTTCTGCTCCCAGTGAGTGCAATTGAGAGAAGAACTGATGATAAAACAGTGATTTCTAGGTGGTTCAATCTCGAAAACCATTTTGGCAATGCCACGGAGTCAAAAGTTGTGACAAGATTTGGGTCTAGAATTCATCTTAGGGTCTCACTTGATGGGGGTTACCATGTGCTTGATGAGGCTACTCTGTATAGCAGTGATGTGAAGCCAACAGCAAAGCAGCTATGGAAACCTCACATTGGAGTGCTTGAAATGGGCATTTTGGGGGCAACAGGGCTCGTGCCACTGAAGATCAAAGAAGGGAAAGGAGGATCCGTTGATGCTTATTGTGTTGCCAAGTATGGCCAGAAATGGGTGAGAACGCGAACCGTGGTTGATAGTTTGTCCCCCAAATGGAATGAGCAGTATACGTGGGAAGTCTTTGATCCTTGTACGGTCATCACTGTTGGGGTGTTTGATAACTGCAGGCTTGACAAGAACATGATGAACAACAATGGTGGTCGTGATTCTCGAATTGGGAAAGTCAGAATCAGGCTGTCTACACTTGAATCTGATCGTGTTTACACTCACTCATACCCGCTCCTTATGCTGCACCCTACAGGTGTGAAGAAAATGGGTGAGCTTCATTTGGCTTTGCGATTTTCTTGTGCTAATATGGCTAATATGTTGCATATGTATGCGATACCTTTGCTACCTAAGATGCATTATGTGCAACCTTTGAGTGTCAATCATATGGAGAGCTTGAGATACCAAGCTATGAATGTGGTGGCATCCCGACTTAACCGAGCAGAGCCACCACTGGGTCGAGAGGTGGTTGAATGTATGCTTGATCATGACTCTCATTTATGGAGCATGAGAAGAAGCAAGGCTAACTTTTTTAGGCTAATGAATGTGCTCGCTTCTCTGGTAGCCATTGGTCGTTTTATGGAGTCTATGCGTAATTGGCACAAGCCAGTGTACTCAACCTTGTTTTTGGCAATTTTCTTCTTGCTGGTTCTAATGCCTGAGCTGATAATCCCTACCATGTTGCTATATATGTCACTTCTGGGACTTTGGCGATACAGGTCCAGGCCTCGCTACCCACCTCATATGGATACCAGGCTCTCTCAGGCCGAGAGTGTCTTTCCTGATGAATTGGATGAGGAATTTGATTCATTTCCAACAAGTCGAGGTGCTGACATTGTTAGAATTAGGTACGATCGGCTTAGAAGTGTGGCTGGAAGAATTCAAACTGTGGTTGGAGATATGGCAACACAAGGTGAAAGGTTTCAAGCATTACTAAACTGGAGAGACACACGAGCTACGTTCTTGTTTGTGATTTTCTGCTTGTTTGCTGCAATTGGGTTCTATGCTGTGCCATTTAGGGTGGTGTTTGCATTATGGGGGCTGTATGTGCTGAGGCCACCACGGTTTAGAAGCAAGCTGCCTTCTCCAGCTTTGAGTTTCTTTCGGAGGTTGCCTTCAAAAGCTGATACCTTGTTATAGAATGCGGCTTGGGGAGTCTTGGCATGGCTATTTGGCATATAATGTTTAGCTTTACTTCTAATTAGGATTTAGTCTTGCCGTTTTAAGTGTTTTGTCATCCTTGGTCCTGTGTCTAGGAAGATCATATGCCTATTTAAGATGTTCTATCATACTTGTATGTTTTGTTCCTCTTTTGTAATTAAATTAGCTTTGATCGTTTGATGGGCTTGTGTTGCATTGCGTATTCTATTTTCTCCAAACTGTGACAGCAAGCTATTAAGTTCTTAAGCATCAAGGGGAAAAAAATCCTAACAGGAATGGGAGAACAGCTATTAAGTTTATCCGTCAAGGAAAAATGAAATCCTAACAGGGAGTGGAAAACAAGATGTTAACCATCGAGGAAACAATATCCTAACAGGAACGGGAAACCAAATGGTAGAAGAAATCCCAAAGCTATGGAAAGCAACCGTGCAGTAGTCTTTACATATCCACTCTTTAGCAACCAGTGCAACACTTTTTCACGAGAAGAAGAAATACAGTCCATCATGTTTCTTAAAAGAATTTTCGGGAGGTTGCAGGAAGAGAAGAAAGAATTTAGAATCCAAGAGGACCGGTGCTGTAGTCCAATGTCTCAAGAGGAAGAATTTCAGGTTACTTAAAATTGACGAGCTTAAATATAATCAGCTGTGCCTTGAAGTGATAGAACATCACTGCTCCGTTCAGAAGCATCAGAAGGGCATTCATTAATGGAACTAGATTTTTTTTTCACATAATATTTTGTCTGCGGTACTCGGTTACACATGAAAGCATCCTTTCTGCATAATAAACGCAGAAGATATTCTGAGGGGACACAGCTTCAATAATCTTTACTGGTTTGTTTACAATTGTATATCAATCATTAAGTACTAATGGAACAGCAAATCCAACATGTTGCCGATTTTCTCTGGTGGCATGTTGGGGCTGGTAGCTACAACAAAGTAAATACAATACCAATACCCAACTACATCAACGGTACCATCCCTGTGAATTAAAAAATATGAAATAAAAGCAGCTTCTCATAAGTTCTAAAAGAGTGCTCAAATTAAATTCATTGCAGCATTATGTTTTAGATTTCAAATGATTTCATGGAAGTATGAATTAAAAGAACCCTTTTCCTATTCAAAATTAAAATTAATTTGAATAGGAAAAAGATTAAATTTCTAAAGTATTTAACTTATTCTTATCACAAATAAATTCTAATTATATATATTCAATCAAGATAATTAATAATACAATTAAGTAAAATTGTACACATGAATTTAGTAACGAAGGAGAAGTTTATAAAAAAATTTTAACAAGATAAAAACTTTTTAAATTATCAAAAAGTCACTTAAAAAATTTATTAGAAAGAAAAAAATTTTAATTGTTTTTTTCTTTTACGAGACTCGTTCAAAAATTAAAACTTTAACTATTAACACTCCGTAGAATTCTAAAAATTTACAATTGAGTTTTTTTTAGAATGATTATAATTTTAAAGAATAATCGATTACTAATTATAATAATTAAGATAAAACTTGTTATTATAGGAAGTAAATTAAATTAAAGAAGAATACAAAAATAACCATCCCAAAATCCTAAATTCACAACTTGAGATTTTATATTTTTTATACAAATGCTCGAGCAAATACCCAACGGGGTCAAGTGATTTGCCCAGATAAGATAACTACATGAGCGGGAGTCCTGGGAGGGTTGAGTGCCAAACTTCTTGAAAGTGGCCGCTTGAGTACCAGTCAAGTGCTAGTCCAACACCAGAGCCTGCTAAAGAGTTAGTCGAGCACTCGTCGAGCGCTAGCTTTCTGATTTCAATTCTTCGAGAAGACTTTTAAAATCTATCCAATGACTTCTCCTTAATGCAAATAAGCATTTATCACTATACAATTCTAGAAAATACTTAAAACACAAAATTTTGTTTCCGAACGAGCCATTTTAAAGATTTTAACAAAAATATTGAGTTGGAACTCAATTTATTAAAATAAATAAAAATATGATACACATTTATGGGTTGGACGAATCCTCAAAGATCATTAAGATAATCATCCCACGTTCAGTACTGCGACTGCTCATAAATCAATTGATCCAGACCCAAGGATAGAAATCACACTCAATTTCCAAGCTGTTTTTCCGTAACAATGGCCATGAATTCACCAATTTCTTCTCCTACGAATAATTATCTTTCTCATGACATTTCGTCCGATGAAGAGTCTGCAAATCTCGTCTTCTGTAACTAGCAACCTTTATTGGGACGCTTAGTTTGTAGCAACTAACCACGGTTATGAAGCCACATTGCTATTGAACTTATACTTGGTACCATATACTC
Organism: Xylocarpus granatum; assembly: GCA_019650275.1. NCBI lineage: Eukaryota > Viridiplantae > Streptophyta > Magnoliopsida > Sapindales > Meliaceae > Xylocarpus > Xylocarpus granatum. The sequence continues at coordinate 182,958 of BNST01000646.1, forward strand.
TTGTTCAATTAGTAAGAACCGATAGTAGAAATCACCTTTGAAAAAGCCTCTCCCATGTCGCTCCATTTGTACAATGATATGAAGCTGCATTAATAGTAGTCTCCTACTCAGCATGATGTTTGCTTTGATACTCATCCTAAAAATGAATCCTTCCCAGGTCTCTCTGTTGGTAATAAAGATCATGACACCAAACCCATGTTAATCCCTTATTCTGAAGAGTATTTACTTGGATGCCAATTAATACAAGCCCATGAATAAAAATTAACGTAACAAAAGCAGCCTTCCAATGTTGCTCCATCCGTACCAATAGTCATTAAGTTGCACCGATAATGATGGCGTACCTAGTGATCCATTCACGACAACAGTTATGAAACTGCGCTTACCTGATCCCATAGTCAGCACGGTGTATGTTGTCTGCTCTATTACCGATTGATAGAAATCATGGAGAAAAATCACCCAAATAAAAAAGGGATTGTAGGAGAGATGTACTCATGGCCATGAGCTTTATACGCCTAATTATATTCGTAAAATAGCCCCAAGTAAAATTTAGGATTGTAACAAAAATAGTCCTTCAATTATGCAATCAACCTAAAAGTTCGGCCTATGAGGGGAGAGTGCGACTTCCCCGAGCACAAAAGCAAAAGGGAAAGTCGTGCCTATGATTGCATCCGCAATGACCAGAGTATTTCTCACATTACTGCAGTTGGAAAGATTTTGCAATGGGGGTGTGATAAAAAATAATCCTGCTTCTAACTCTATAAAAACTGCTCATCATTTATGTTGCAGTTTGCCCAGAATTGTTGCACACCACACTGTCAAATCGATATCTCGGACATATGATCCCCAGTTGCAAAGGGAGAAGGAAGGAAGGTGGCTCAACATGGCAACCCATATGCTAGACTCTATGCTACGATGGACATTGGTTGTCTAAAATCAGTATCGGTCCCAAAAACATACCCTAAATTTATTCTTGTTAAATGTATAATTCACAACACAACAATCTTCAAAAGTTAAAAAAGTTATCACATTCAGTGGAACACAAAAGAGCCCATTATCTGCTCTAGGGTTTGGAAATTGTAATGAATAAAGCAATAACAGAAGTTCAGCTGGCGTAAAGAAACAACTCATGCAGACTAATAGAGCACATACATCAGAAAATGATTTCCCCTTTTCTTTTTGTGTTCGGTTGAAATGACTTCCAGCCCAAGACGAGCATGTTAGTTGATCCAACTTTTAACCAAGAATAAATTTTAGCAGACATATAATGCACATGGAGTATTCAGCTTACACCTCCAACTTTGTATTCTAATGAATCAAAGACTCGGCAAAATTATAAGCCAAGGTCATCTCTTTTGCCAAACATGAAAAACTGCCGTAATCTAAAGACACCTAAACTACACCAATTGACCACTTCCTGAAAAGTCAGTGCCCATTAGAACTGTACAATTCACAAGATAAAAGATTACACTCAAGAAACAAACCATCATGCCCAATATCTGTCATTCCAACTAGGCCTTGAAAGGAGTCCCCCATGTTCACTCATACTCCCTCTTAACCTGTAAAAGCTTGCCTTACTTCGGACTGTTCTCAATGGACCTGACCTGTTCCCGTGCCTAATTGGTAAAGCTATTCCATCCCCAGCCAAACTTGAAGCTGAAAACGGTCTGTTTTCCGTCTCTTCAAGTGGACCAGAACTGTACTCCATAGTTATGAAAGAAGAGGCTTGCCCAAAAGTTAACCGAGGGGTAAGTGCACCAGCATTCCACCAACTGCTATCCGAAGGAGCAAGCTCACCTTTAAAGTCAGAATCTGGAACAGAAGACTCTTTTTGGCTACAGCAATCCCCACAGGATTCATCTGTGTCATTATATATCAACTTCAGTGCCTGCACCACTTCACCCATAAATGGTCGGTGAGTTACCTCAGGGTGAACACACATGGAAGCAATGGCTGCCACCTTCCCCACATCATCAAAGTCATAGCTTCCAGCCAAGGAAGGATCTAACAACTGCTCCAAACCTTCTCTAGTTGTCAGAAGTGGTCGAGCCCAAGTTACAAGATTTTCTTGCCCCTGAGGTTGGGACATATCCACTGGCTTTCTTCCAGAAAGAAGCTCAAGCAGCACAACCCCATAGCTATAAACATCACTCTTAACAAGTAAATGCCCAGTCATTGCATATTCTGGGGCAACATACCTGCAAATCCATAAAATTGACATCCATAGAAACAGCAGCAACAAGTTAATTGATTTTGGCAACACAAGTGCAGTATCAGTGACAAAATGGATTCAAGAGTATTTGACAAAGATAATGCTTTGGGTTTCAACAAAATGTTTAATAGAATGTACATAGAATTAAACCTCAACAGGAGACTAGGAAATTAAAGTGGGAAGATTGATGTGTTAATTACGTCAGTAAAATTGAAATCTGGGAGGTGAATAATTTGAGGTCCAGTACACCTCAAGAAAAGATTTGGTTCATTTTTTCGGGAAAGAAGGGTAGTGGGTTGTGTAAAACTAGTACATACTATCTATTACTCAAGCGTATATGAAGTACCCGAAAGTTCCCATGACCCGAGTAGAAATATGATGACTTCCTTCAGTTGCTTCTCTTGCCAACCCAAAATCTGAGACCTTGGGGGTGAAGTCGTCTTCCAGCAAAACATTGCTAGCCTTAAAATCTCTGTGAATTACACGAGGATTAGAATCTTCATGAAGGTAGGCCAGTCCTCTTGCTGCTCCAAGGGCAATTTTCATGCGTGCTTCCCAGTCAAGAGGTCCTTGTTTCTTGTCAACGCCTAAACATGAATATGAAACAAACAAGGCAAGATTAGTTAAGCTATTTCTAACCAACAAAAAAGAAAAGAAAGTTAAAGGGTGAAGGGGATAACATACCATGCAAGTGCGACTCAACACTGCCATTGTGAACAAGTTCATATACCAGGCAACGTGTGCGGCCTTCAATGCATGTACCAATCAATTTCACAAGATTACGGTGATGTAATCTGCTTAGCATCTCTACTTCAGCAATGAATTCACGGTCCCCATTTTGATTATTCCTTGTAAGCAACTTGACTGCAACTTCACTTCCATCTTCCATTGTACCGCGGTAAACACGACCAAAACCTCCTTCCCCCAAAATCCTCTTAGAACTGAATTTCTCTGTTGCCTTGTCAAGTTCAGAAAGTGCAAATGCTTTTACGGAGAGAATACAAGTAGCCATGGTGGACATTAGGGACACTGAGGTCGAGCTCGCAATACTACTTGATAAGATAGACCTAATGCCTGTGATAAAACTAAGATCCGGTTATCTTCAGTCAATTTGTGAAAATGTTGATCAAATTAGGATTGGATTACTGAAACATAACAGAGCCGCGAATCCCAAACAGAATTCTACAACTAGCAAAATATCCAGGTCCTTCCAAAGTTTTGCACCATCAAAGATACTAACAATGCAACGCAAGGAAAAAATAAAAACTTCAAGCTAAATGAAAACAAGAGAATACCCAACCTAGTCCACACGGGCAATTAAATTTGAAAGGCAAAGCAAGAACCTTATTTGTGAATAAACTGTTCAAGTTACAATATGCGCCATTATCACATAAAGGGACAAGGCAGCAACAGATTATTGATTACCTTGTTATCACTTGATCTAGAAAAGATTGATTCTCCTGAAAAATCAGGAGAGTCAATTACCCAGAGGGAAAATGTAGTCTGGTATACCGGCCACACCAAAATAGTATACAAATTTAAAGTTGATATTATTAATTGTATACTATAATGTTTACATCAGTGTTAAATGTGTAGGCCTTCCGGTTAAGTAGCTGAGTAGCATCATTCCTGTGTGAGTTGTCTCAGATTTGAGTTAAGAGATTATTAGGGTTGGGGTTCCTTCTATAACACCACCAAAAAAAATGCACTGATTTTTAGACCAGCAAGGAGCACAAAGGAACTTCCCTGAGGTGTATATATAGAGAAATATGATGCAATTGTTCATCATCTTTTGCTGCAAAATATGGCCCAGCCTTCATTATAGTTAGGGAATAAACAACTGCAAGAGAACTGAATGCTTACATGATATTATTAACCAACAGACACCAGGAAGGCCACTAGAAATCTAAAATAATGATATCAGCAACCATCTGAACTTCAGTGTTGCTCCCACTTTTAAAATGTAAGTGGCCTTAAATTAACAAATTTCACACGGCAGCATTAGTATATAATGCATTAGGACTATAACTTCCTGGATGTTTTCTACAGTCAAAGGGAACATATTAAATATAAGATAACACAACAGTGAGAGCAATCATAGAACTAAGCCGAAAGACATAGAAATAATGACACAGTTGATATTATTCACTCCCTTACGTCACCATACGAGTTTGAAGAAGTAACTTGACATTTGATTTCAGAGTAAATGGTATCTGAACAGTATTCAATTACATGCTTACCAGATCTTCTGTTTACAGATGATGTAAATGCAGGACCAACAGCTCTTGAAGGTTTTCTAGCCTTCCTCCATTTTATAAGGATGGATACAGCACCAATGAAAACCAGTAAGAGTACAAATGCAGACAAAGCAATGATAGCAATGGTTCTGAGACTCATCCTCTGACTTTTATTGACAAAATTTGCAGTTATAGGGAGACCTCCTACGCTTCCACTTGGACCACTCCCCACAAAACCTCCATATGGTGGAGAAGAAGGAATCCCTGATAAAGGCTTGTAAGTCATAACCTTGCTTAACAAATAGAGGGGTAAAGCAACAAATTTTAGAAGAGTTGAAGGTCCTACCTGGATAAATGATGTATATAACTTCATAAGTACCAAAAACAGTCAAATTTAAGTGAACTTTCTTATGCCATAGTCTATCATATGTCAGAATTGCAGTGGTATTATCAAACTTCTCACCCAGTGGAACCAAGTTTACATCCACTACTGTCTTTCCCTGATTTTGACTATCAGCACTGGCACCCATAATTTTCACTTGACTTTGTTGCAAATATGTCCCTGCTGCAATTTCAATTTCCAGCTCATTCATTACAGGAAAAACAGCAAACGGTGCTACATCCAGAAGAAGTCTCACTTTCATGGGAAAAACACAACCGCAAGGCGAACCGAAGGGAGTTGCTGTAAGTGGCTCCACACAAATTTGATCACAACCTGCCAAAGGTTCTATCATCAATACCAGAATACAACAATTATACAGTCAACTCAGATCATACAATGAAAAATTCAACATAAAAACATAAGAACGCACTCTCGCCCAACACAAAAATAATGTTCATCATTAATGCCTTTGCTAAATATGTAAAAATAAAGGCTACAACTTTATAACGCTAGTACTAAGGGCAAGAAGTGAAATCTACAAAATCTCAAAGAGTATAAGTAACTTTCCTAGAATCAATAGTATTCACATATTTCAGATACAAAGACACAAGTGCCTATTGAGTTTATTTACACAAAAATGTTTATATACTTAATAACACCAAAAATTCAATATCAGAACGGAATTGACATCATAACACAGCCAAACAAATGAAAGATGTGACAGCAAACACAATAGAAAGTAAGTACAACAATACACCAACTGAATCATTTCAACCAAACACATCATGAAGTGAGTTACTTAAAGATGATTCCAACTGATGAATTTAAAAACGCATGCACCAGTGGTTCAAATTTCCAAATCCTATTCACACGTCAACAGTATTATGTGACTTCAAGATGCAGTTCAAATTCCAAATGAAAGCTTTGAAATTAAAGGTGACTATCCAACCTAGTCAGAATATAGTAAAATTTGCCCATCCATTCCTGAGGAGCATGATACACAAGAAACCCCACTAGGTTAGAGAGCTCCAAAACCATCAAGAATATCACAGAGCAAAAAATCCATCATGAAGATAGCAAGATATAAAAGGCTTTATTTGTGCAGCCAGCAAGAAATAGCCTTCCCATAATGATTTACTTGTTCATTCTCTAGCCTTTTATCCAAAAAAAAATCCCAATAAGTAATGTCCCAACATCCAAAGAGGGCAGAGAAATGGAAAATTTGGAGACTGGCTACACATATTTTCAGTGAGCCCTGAATAGAGTCAGGCCTTCCAGTTTTCTTCCCAACATAGTGCTCCATTTGAGATTGTGCTGCTAGGTCCCTTAATTTGTATCTCCCATAGAGCCAGTGGGATCCATTGCTCTTCACACAAAGCACCAGCATCCCATGTTTACACATAGAAGAATGTCATCCAGTTCAACCTCTTCCATTTTTACCATTGAATATATTATGTCTTAATTCTCTTGATTTTTGTACAGCTTCTCCATTATCTTTTGGTCATAGAAGATGCGAGAAAGATGCTACTACACCATCAAAAAAAACAACACTCCAATATTACCTTGTTCAGAGGGGGCAGGAGTGACCACATGAGGCTTTGCATGACGATGATGATGACCACCACGGCGATGTCTAGGCAACGGATTAACACTGGGACTAGCAACAGGGGCTGAAATTGGGCAGTTAATTCAGTGAAATGCTAGAATGTTAAAACAACATGACGAAATATAAGATCCCAGAAACTACCTTGATGAATTGGAGAAGGTGCAGGTGCCATATGCTGTTCCAATGAAGGCTTAACTACACGCCCTTGGTGTGCTCTACGTTGTGTGAACAACAACCTCATGGAGATTGTCCTTGCTGCTACCAACAATTTCATTAGTTATTATAGGTCAGGGCATTAAACCAAGTTACAGACAGAAGTTGACAGAGACCTATAAATGACTACAGTTAAGGCAAAAAGGTTTGAATTCGATAATCTTTCTTCTTCCATTAAAAACAAATTCCACAATCATAAACTTTACATCATGTAGTTTCCCTCTATGAAGGTCTATAATCCACTTACATCTCTAAGACCTTTGATTAATAGCAGCCACCTGTTATTTTTTTTAAGAACATGATTCAACTTTAGAAAGATGCGACCATGTCAAGATTGGAACTTTGAGAAGTTATCTTCCATGCATGTGATTTTATATGTCAAAATGTTAGGAAAGGAACCTAAATTTTCCGTATAAGAACTGGAATCTATCAGGGAAATATACGATAAAAGTAAACTTCCACTCATTGGTAATTTGAATTAGTTTGCAACCTTACCATGATCTACTAAGGCCTCTGTTGTTGATAACGGCCAATTTGATTGTGCAGTAGGAGACAAATAAATGCGGAATAAAGAATGCCCTAAAAATTAAGGAGAATGCATCAGTTAGTATTCTCCAACATATCATTTTTACATAACCTTATAGCAGACAAGACAATAGATTTTACAAGAAAAAGCTGACAACTGTAATTAATTGGTCTCAATCACAGCTGTACTTTACAATGATGGCATGAAAGTCAAAGATAATTATAGTGAAGGCACTTTAAGAGAGTTTGAAAGACTCTTCGCTGTACAGTTCACGTGTCAAAAAAGAAGAAAAAATAAAATAAGGCTTGGGTGGATGACCATATTGTAATCTTTATTTACCAAACACTGCACAGAAGGTTTCACCACACAGAATTGAGGGGTTTAATTCATAGTTTTGACCAAGTGTTTCTAATTCAGGCTTGGTTAGTTTTCTTAAAAAATCGTATCACATCTGAATTTTATTGGAGAAACAATAACCTAAGCTTCTATAAACATCTAAAAGTATCACCATAAGCAAACCACGCTGCTCTCTAGAGTAAACTCTACATTAAACTTTTTTCTGGGAACCGGCAAACCACCCAGTTGGACACAAGACCTTAAGGTAAACGCAGGATAAAAGCATATACACATATCAGGTAAGCCAAGGTGGTTTTGCGGCCTGTGCAGTTCAAAACAAGGATGTCTGGTTTACAGCTCGTACCGCATTCTCCGTAAGCTACCGGTTGACCATTCCATTAATCTTAAAATATACAATATTTCTACCAACAAGGAAAACAAATAAAATAAAACACCTGAATCAAACTCAATTTAGTTTAACACAACTACCAGCTAGTTAAGCTTGTTCTTTTTCTGTTTGTTTAGCCTTTTTGGTGGAGAAAAAAACAATATTAAACGTAAAACCAAATTTTTTTACTTTCATTTCTTCTCCTACGCAAACTTAGCCAAAAATAATAATAATACCTAAAGAAGAGGAAACAAAGCTCAGAAGGAAGTGAAGAAGAAGCAAAATCGAAGCAGGCATCTTCTCTTTTCAAACAAAACTGCGCGCAAAACATTGTCAACAACCGAGACTTTGCAGCTCAACCACCTCGTCGGATACTCCTCGGTCGAAGCACTCGCAGGCAGCAAATCTCACCATGGCACTCCGTCGCCACCAAAAAACCATCCATCTCTAGCACAACAAGAAGCGACAGTACCAAAGCATGAGGTCGGCTTCCAGACCAAAACCCTAGGAGAGAGAAAACATTAGACAATGCAGGTGGATAAAAGATTCACAGATCCGTGAAACGCGGTAAAGATCTGGCGACAAAGTGTTTCAAATAAGCTCGTAAAAGGAGGGAGAGGTTTTAGCGTGGATAAAGGGCGTAAGCGGAGGAGGATCTAGAGAGAGAAAGGGGATGGACTTCGATTGAAAGGAGCAGGAGAGTTTGGTGAAGCGCAGCAAGCAAAAGAGAAATAGCTAGTGAGGGTGAGGAAGACGGTGGTGGAGCTTTTATTGCTCGTGTGTTGTTTTAATAGCTGGTGGCAAGTTCAGCCTTTGTGAATGAATGATGACGTCTGGGTCCCACGCCTCATTTAGGCGCGTGTTTGTGACGCTTCGATGAAACGACAAATCAGGAAGGAAAAAAGGCCAAAAAGCTTTTGTAGTTATTTTCCGGGAAAGAAACGAAAAGGATGAAATAGAACAGAATTTGAAGAGAAGAAAGAGCGTTTACTTTACGGTTCGACTTCTTATTATTATAATAATAATAATAATAAAAGTGCTGAATGTCAGTGATGGGTCAAAGTCTACCATGTGAAACCAAAATCAGAAAAATATTATTTTTTTGTAATAATAATAAGTTTAAATATTTATTATTAAATTATTTATTAAATTTATATGATAAAATTATTTTATATTTAAAAATAAATTATTTTTAATTATAAAATACATACATCTCAACAAAAATTAATATTTTTTTCAAAATAAAATTAAATAATATAATATATATATATATATATATGATTTTAAAAATTTTATTTTTATTTTATTTTTTTATAATTTTTTTTAAAAATATGTAATTAAAATTTTAAAAAAAATAAAATAATTAAAATTTTTAGTTTATCAATAATTTTACAAATAAAATAGAATTTATATTTTTTTATGATTCTATAATTTAACTAGATAATAAAAAATATATATTTTTTTTCATTTCTTCTTTTTCTTTTACTGTCTCGACTAATTTTCATTCTTCAAATTAAATATGGTCTTAATATAAATTCTTAGTTGTAAATATTTAAAAATGAAACGTTGTTTTTTTAAGAAAATTATTTAAAATTATTTATTTATATTTGTGCTTTTATATATTATGGTACGAGTATAATTGTAAATAAATTAAACAAAAAAAAAGATGTATAAAGTTGTAATTATGAAACATTTTACCTTCGAAAAAAAAATTTATCATAAAATGCTTGGCCTAAATTACATGAATAGATAGAGGTCTTTGTTTTTGTTCAAAAAGGCCAAGGGAAGAATTTTATAAGAATCCTTAGAAGCAGAGGAATCATGATTCCTCCTCTAAAATGAATAAACTCCCAATTTTCTCCCTGTTTATATAATTTATTATATTTTTTATTTTATATAATTATTTTTTAATAACCAATTATTTTAAATCTATTAACATAATATTATTTTACTTTTAAATTAAATTATCAATGTTAATATTTATTTTTACATAAAATTTTAATATCATCTTATAAACTATAATTATCATTATTTTGATCATAATTCTAATTATAAATATATTTTTTATATATTTTATATGTATATTAATTTAAAATTTTATTTTATAACTTTATATTTATCGTAATTTATATACTTAATCATATTTATTTAATAATTAAATTTTATTATACAAAAATTATTATTAATATAATTATATTTTTCTATTTCAAAGTAAATTTGAAATTATTTTAACTTTTTAATTATGAAATGCATAGAATATTTTAATAAAAAAGTTTTTTATTAAATAAAATAATTAATTAATATAAAAAAATATTTATAATAAAAATATTTAAAAATATATATTTATTAAATATTTATTATAATAATTATTTTTAATAAAATATAATTATAACTAAAATATAAAAATAAAAAATAATTAAAAATTTAAAACTATTAATAAGTATTAATAATTTTTTTAAAAAATATATTTTTATTAAAATAAAAAATAATAAATTCTATTTTCTTTTTTCTTAATTATTCCTTTCTATTTTTAAACGCAAACACACCTTTAGATTTTTATTTTTTTAAAATTTATATATAAACACGCGCCTTGGTTGCATGTTTTATGTACGTGGCAGATTAATCTCCGTTAGTTTTGTAAAATAAGAATAACGCGATGAGAGCCGTTGATCTGATCCATCCAGTGGCTCTCATTTTATTATTATCTTTTGTCAATCAATAAAAATAAATCAAGTATTGACCAAATAGTTCGGGTAGCACGGTCAAAACACAGTAAAACGAAGCCCTGGATAATCCAGAGTGAAACGACAGCGTTGTATTGACAAAAGGCAAAGGCAAAGGCGGCTATTTTCGGATCCATCGACCACACAAAACATTTCTCTCCTCCCTCGAAACTATCTTCTTACCTCATTGTTCCAGCTTGCACGAATTTTTGTCTTCTGCTCAGCAATCTCTCTCTTTCTTCATATTCATCGTCCTGTACTTCTTCTTAAATATTCACACGTCTTAGTCCCGGTTTCTATTGATAAATTTAATTGGGTTCTTTCCACCTAATCTCTCCTAGGTTCCTTAGTTTTTTACACATGTTAGTTTCAAGGAATCTGTGCTGAGTTTTCGATTCTGGTTTTTAAGGTAAGTGGGTCAGTGTATTCGTGGTCTCTTTCGCTTTTAGTTTTTGTTTCGTTTCGCGCTACTCTCTTCTTGGTGTATCGGTGTTCGACTTTGAACTTACGATTCTTGAATTTTAGTTTCTTGGTTTCAGTTTTCATTCGGGTTTTGTTTTTTTTTCTTAAAAAAACTTTTGGAAAGAGAAATTGATTATTGTCGGAGGGAATTTGATTATTGTTTGAGTTATTTCCAAACTGTTATACTCATGGCTAAAGTAATAAATGGTGGTTTTTGAGAGTGGTATACGGTACAAAGTTTACAAACAAATTGTAGAATTTGCGAAAAATTTATGGAGAGTTCGTCTACTATGATAGGCCCCAGAGGTCTAATAAAGAGGTGGGAATTTGTGAGAGTTATTGTTCAATGTTTATATTCATTGGGATACCAAAAATCTGCTTCCTGTTTGGAGTCTGAGTCTGGTGTACCATATAAATCTGCGGAATTTGGAGAGCTGGAATTGCAAATACTTAATGGAGATTGGGATGGTTGTGTTGATACCATTAATGCAATTGCGGATTTGAATCACGACATAAAAGCCTCAGTGTTGTTTCTGGTATTCAAGCAATGTTTCTTGGAGTACTTGAATCACGGCGATGACTCTTTAGCTTTGAATGTATTGAGGAAACGGGTTCCGTCGTTGCAAATGAGCAAGGAGAAGGTTCACAAACTCGCTTCTAGTATCCTTTGCTCAAAGGAGATGGAATTGGGTGAATTAGACGAGGATGTTACTTTTGAGTTGCGAAAAGGGTTGTTGGCGGAGTTGGAAAAATTGCTTCCTCCACCATTTGTGGTGCCCAAGAAAAGGTTGGAACATCTCATTGAAACTGCTGTTACATCACAGTTTGACTCGTGCCTATATCATAATTCACCAGTTGCAGTTTCACTTTATGAGGATCATTGCTGTGGCAGAGATCAAATTCCCACAGAGACGGTTCAGGTGTGCTTCTTGCTCCTGCTCCCGCCTAAATTGAAACTGTTACTGACCTTATAAGTCTAGTGCTATCTAAGCGGAAAAAATGTAGAGATTTTTTTTTATATTTTCTATAATTATTTTAGATTTTTGATTGTGGAGTATTTTTATTTGCTGTGTTGGTTTCCTACATTCACAGTGTTTGATTGCTTTATTAGGTTGTCTTAGAGTTGTATGTGTTTGAATGCTTTATTAGTTTGTCTTAAAATTGTATCCTGAACTGTCAAAATACCCAGCGCTAAGGTTAAAAATTTAGCGGGGTCACAAGTTGAGGCTCTCTCTCTGTGTTCTCCTGTATAACCTACACTCCACTTGAAGATGAGACCATTCAAAGAGTTGATACAGGATATGTTTTTCTCCTGAAATTCTCTATGGAGCAGAGGAGAAGGATATTGATTCATTTGATTAGAGTACCCATGATTTGGTGATGAGATGTAAACTTCCTTGAACTACTGTTCATTTTATCTGAGAACCCATGTTTCATAGTGTCATAAAAAGCTCCAGATTGGACGATCATGACACCTGTAGTATTATACTAATGAAACCAATAAGCTGTTAGCTTACATTTGCTTCAAAATTTAGTCCACATTCTTCTTCTAGCATATTGAGACAAGTCACACAAATGCACATATTTGTATATGAAAGAATCTATCCAGGGACCCCGCAAACTTTTATTGGTTGTTGCAACCAATATATAGTCCCCCCCCAAAACAAAATTCTCCTTTTTTTGTCTAAACCACGTAAATTTCTATGTAGCCAGCTTAAAAGAACAAACTGAAAACAATATATTTTCCACCCTCTGTTAGAGATTTGCCGTCCAGCATTGAAGGACTTGAATCTGATTTATACTATTACACACTTACTCCACAAAAGTGCTCTTGCTTATGTTATCTAACTGTAACCCTGGGAAATAATAATAATATCTGATTTATTCTAAACAAATTTCTTGATTTAATTGCTGCAAGTGGGCTTGCTATACTGTATTTGTGATAAACGTGCTGATAACATTCTCATTGTTGCAGATACTTACAGAGCATAAGAATGAAGTTTGGTTTGTACAATTTTCCAATAATGGGGAGTACTTAGCCTCTTCATCAAGCGACTGCACGGCCATCATTTGGAAGGTATGGTTCAAATTTAACAGCATCATTGCCTATTATAAATATTAGGTGAAGGTTCTTCATGATGCTCTGATGGTAAAGTTGTTACTTTAAAACTGATATGCATACACTTATTTACACGAACTTTAATAAACATTTTTTTTGCAAATATTGGGCTTGCAGAGTGTCAGGATGAGATTCTAAATATGTCTTTTTGTTGGTGATATTTAGCTTAGTGAATAAGTAAATGAAAATGGTTGAGAACTAGGTTGTTGTTTGGAGACAGATTTGAAGAAACATTGGGACATTTCTTATTGTTTGTGACACAGAAAAATGAATTACATGCACACATACAGTCAATGTGTGCATGCTGACGTGTTCTATATGCAGGTTGCTTAAGCTTTTGCTTGCATCTAATGTTCAGTTGATATCGTAATTACCACATAAACTTTTAAAGTGACTCATTCTTTTGTAATTCTTCTGCTAGGTGCTGGAAGATGATAAACTGACATTGAAACACACACTTTGCAGCCACCAAAAGCCAGTTTCCTTTGTGGCATGGAGTCCTGATGACACAAAGTTGCTCACATGCGGAAATGCAGAAGTTCTCAAGTTGTGGGATGTGGAAACAGGTATATGTAAGCATACATTTGGGGATCATGGTTTCATTGTCAGCTCATGTGCTTGGTTTCCCGATTCAAAGCGACTTGTGTGTGGTAGTTCTGACCCTGAGAAGGGCATCTTTATGTGGGACTGCGATGGGAATGAGATAAAAGCATGGAGGGGGATGAGGATGCCCAAGGTTTTGGATCTTGCTGTGACACCAGATGGGGAAAATCTTATCAATGTTTTATCAGATAAAGAAATTCGGATACTAAATTTGGGGACATATGCTGAAAGGGTCATCTCTGAGGAGCACCCAATCGCATCCCTTTCAGTTTCTGTAGATAGTAAGTTCTTTATTGTCAACTTAAATAGCCAAGAGATACACATGTGGGATGTTGCTGGAAAATGGGAAAAGCCATTTAAGTATATGGGCCACCAGCAAAAAAAATATGTGATTCGGTCATGCTTTGGTGGGTTGGATAGTATATTTATTGCCAGTGGCAGTGAGAATTGTCAGGTATGGTTATAGTTTGCCCTTTCCATAGGCATATTCCCATTTTTTGCATATGAAGATTCAGATGCATGCTTGTTTACTTCTGTTGATTTTCTAAACTTTCGGTTGTCTTGATTTTGCTCTATACTATATTTTCACACTTTAAATTGATGTCAGTTTAACTTGACATCTGATTTTGGAGATAGTTGTTCTTTGAATTGAAAATGATGTCTTTCGGTTGCTTACCTTTATCATCAGATAGCATGCATCATGTGAACAATAATGGCATCATCCTGAGCATGTTATCTAGCCAATAGATAACTATTAACCATAGAACCTGCTTTCTCCATTTTGTTGAGTTGTTTCTATGTCATACATGTATCCATAAACTTATTTGTGAAGGCATGCAGGTTGATTTAGTGTGCCTGAAGCATTGAGCCATTCATTCACTTTCCATTATTTGGTAAGGCAAATGGAGCTTTCTGATGTTTTGCTCCATGTCTTATCAGGTCTACATTTGGAATCGGCAAAACTCTAGGCCAATTGAAATTTTATCTGGCCATTCAATGACTGTAAACTGTGTGAGCTGGAACCGTAAAAGGCTTCAGATGTTGGCATCTGCTAGTGATGATCATACAATCCGTATCTGGGGACCATGCCAATCCAACAAGATACAGCCTGAAAATCTCATTGAGCAGTAACCAGAATCCGTCTTCAGATATTTTGTACAGCATCTGTTGTTCTGCAATAGGTTATTCATTTATAAATCTGTATATTGGTGGCGTTCCTTTGTTTGCCCCTGTCCAATTTTGACAGATGTTTCCATTGTAAATTTCCATATCTTCTGTTCTTTTTCTCCCTCTTTCGTCTGTTTTTTCCGAATTTTTTTACGATGGATGACAGCTCATTGACCTGTTATGGAAACTCTCTGCGCTTTGTCAAAACTTGGATAAATAATAAAGCATTGTAAGATCGCGTTTTTCTATCAGAAATGAATTTGGTTTTCCTGTAACTTGAGGCAAGTTTTAGGCCACCTAGTTTCGGAATGACTGATTTTTACTGCAACTTCAGGCACTCTGGGTGTTTACTATCCTGCACTGGCTTCCGGGCTCAGGCTTTTTTCCCTCTGGCGAAACCCAGCGTTGACATAAACTGTTTGTTACGTAGCAATGCCTCAATACCAACAGAGAAAATTGAAGCAACAGTGGTGTTAAACCATTGAAATAAGAAATAAAGATAAAAAGCTTTTTTCCAAACTAATTCATTTTAAAATGATTGAATATTAACGAGTCTTCCTTATGATATATTTATTTTACTCTTTTTCTTTCTCTATAAATAAAATTGTATGTTCATGAAAAAGAAAATACAAAAAATGTTAAAAAATTTATAGAATTTATCTCGGGAAAAGTACTATCTCTTCTCTATTATTCTTCGATTTATCACGTGTTATTATCATGATTTAAGTACGTAGATTACTTATGTTTCTATCTAAATATTTTCTCGTTGTATTATTCTTGTATTATTATACTGTTTATTTTATACAATTATTATTCTAAGTATACTCCATCTATGGTTGTTCATAATAGGAAAAAAAAAGTTGTATGTATTTTATTTATATTATTGTTATAATACGAAGTTTGCTAAAGAAATGAAGTGATAATAGCTCAAAGTTTCAAAAATTAAACACAAAACCTACTTGAGGATCTAAAACTGTAGAACCTAAAGTTGTAAAATATGAATGGAGTATGTATATTACTTATCCTCATTGTGATTTTAATTTTTCAAATCAATAAAATATCAGTCATATCCTTCTATGTTTTGATATTTACTTGTTATATTTTGTTTTGATACTTGTACTTTAATTTAACTACTGCTAAGTTAAAAAACTTGAAATTATTATAAAATTTAGATTTGAGATTCTAAAATTTAATTTCTAGCTTGAACTTAAAGTTATGATATGCAATCTTGAATTGGAACCTAAAATTTCGAGTCCTAAAGTATTATGCAAATAAATTATTTTACATGATTTATGATGTTTCAATATTTATGCACTTATGGTTTTTATCTTAGGTGTAAATATAATAGAACACAAATGTCACCACATTTGTTTGTATATTTCAAAGGATTTCTTTGGTACAACATTATTTATGTAATTACCAAAATTGGTGTTAGTCATTGGACAACCAAGGGGAGGTAAGTTTGCTTTTTCTCAAAATTTATCGTAAATTAAAATTTTTACAAACTTTAATAGAAGTACCTATTAAAATTCCATTTCAGGTAAGAAATGAATATTTTTAAAAAAGTTTTTAATTTTATAATCTTAGTTATGATATATAACTATAAATGTAATAAAGAGCTACATAGTAATGAATCAAAAATTTATTGATCCCAAAAAACCTATGTTATAGTATCATCTTTTTGGTAACTCAAAATTTACAATGATGTATAGACTCGTTGAGAATTCTTATGAACACCATTAAAGAACGGAAAGATATGTGTCATTTAATCATAAGGAAAATGAATAGTTGCACCATCTCCTTTTAAAATTGGTTTTGAATCCCTGTAATTTTTATAGAGAATTCAAGGATATATTCATGATCTTATTATTGAGAATTTTTGAAAAGTAACTATTCTTATTTTTTGTTTTACCAAACAAATACTTTCATAATTCATTTATTAAAAAAGTTAAAAATGCATATATTTGGACAAAAATAAATCTATAACCAAAACATAAATAAAATTTTAAAATATTATAAAATATACCACTTTCGGTCCTTAAATGGGGTGACTAAATTAACTTTCGATTACAATAAAAACTGCAAATTAATCTTTGTGCAAGTATTTCAATATTTAGTTCAAATACTTTGAAGATGTCAAACATGTTAGATGCAAATGAGTATTTATAAGAAAACACAATCAAAACAACAAAATCATAAAATATAAAGCATAATTGTTACTAAAGATTTCTCGCATAGATTTAGAATTAATTTTAATGAAGTATATTCTTCTATTATAACTAAAATTAAGTTTCAAATTCTAATAAATTTGTCAGTCTCAAAAAGACTTAATCTACATCTTATTTATATGAAAATTTCAAAAAAATTTATAATGCCTAAAGCATAAAAATCAAAGAATTGTAATCTATTCTTAATCAAACTATATTGATCTTTGTTATATTCTATCAATGCCCTTAAATTTGACATGAATTTTTTCAGGTTGTATACTTCCAAAAATTAAAACCTGTAAATAAAATTTTAAATACTCTCAAAAACATTTTCAAGTTCAACTATTTCATCTCAACATTAATATATAACGTTTGCTATCCATTGTTCATCAAGTAACTTAAAACTGTGTATATATTTTCTTATATTTATTCATATACAAAATTTGACAAAAATATTCTAACTAGAAGATGCTTAATCTCTTGTCCTCTATTTCACTCAAAACTTGAAAAGTAGTGCTAAGTAGCTACATGCTTCATCCCTTCCCATTGCATTTTAAGAGCACTATTGCAATTTTTGTATGGATTGAAACAATATGGACACATGTGGTATAATTAAAGGAAATATATATCGATAGTCCAATAAGCCCACACACACACACACATATTTATATTTATAAAGACATCATAATCTAAATATGCCATTATAACCCTAAAGAAGATATACTTAGTTTACAAGTGCCACATCTTAATACAATTGGAGTTTTATTATATTTGACATAATATACCAAACTAAATATATCTATTTTTGTAAACTTATTAGCTGATTCAATTATGCATCTAATAGCAAAATTAGAGTGGTATTAAATGTATTTTTGTTACCTTCATGAAATGATAAATTTGAGATTATTTTATTCTAATGAATTAATACAAAATCTAAAATTAATTAGTTACACAAATCTTCAAAAAATTTGTTCATAAACATTATATATTTTGTCTTACAGTAGTACAACAATCTCATGAAAATTCATAAAGTAGACTTCCATTGTCATATCCTTTATTGAACCAAGTAGGAAATATATACGGTTACAATCAGTTATTGAACATATCTATAATGTATGCAATTTGTCTTTTACTATAGACAATAATATCACACAAATTATAAGAAGCATGCATTAAAAGAGATCGAACCAAACATATATTAGCTAAGTTCTTCTATACTTATGAGTTTTAGTAAAGCAACACAATAATGGTAAACATATTTGTTTTTTTGATAATTTTGTTGATCTTTTCTATTAAAGTTTTACCTACATCAACTTGTAAAATGTTTGGATATAGCATTAGTGTATATTAACTTTACAAATTGAGAAATTCATATTTATTATCTCGAAGGAGAGAATTTCACAAAGGGAAGCATATTTTGTTACAAAATAAGAATTATAAGAATTTTTAGATAAATGTGCATTATACTCTCCTTTATCAAAGTTTTATCCCATTAAATTTTGCTAGCAATGTTTTAATGAGGCAAAATAATACACATCCAAAATAACTTAAAACCATATAATCAAAAAGCTTAGTGTTGTAATTCAATTATTAATGTAAACTATCTATTACACCCCTTGTCTTTCTTCGTAATTAAATCTATATATTCATTTGAAAGGATCGTAAAAAAAAGATTAAGAAAACTTACAAAATTTCTATACGAGAAATTTTTTTTTCCTTTTCATATTTTTTCTTCTCTATGTTCGAGTTAATGATTTACGTACGATATATTAAAAACACTAATTTTTACTAACAACGTTTTAATGAGATAATATTACATTCAGCTCGAAATAATTGAAATTGGTATAATTCAAATCAAAAATAGTATAACCCAAATAATATTCACTCAATTATTAATGTAAAATATTACTTTATAAAATATTTATTACATCCTTTATCTTTTTCCGTTATTAAAATAATGTATTCATTTGAAAGGAATATAAGAAAAGATTAAGAAAATTTACAAATTTTTTGTATTTTGTACGGGAAGTTTTAATTTTTATTTTGTAATTTCCTTTTCCCTATATCCAAGTTAATGATTTTTTAATGATAGATTGAAATTTATGAATTCTAAATTTCAAGAAGGGAAATCTTTTTATTTTACACGCAAGGCAGGATGCATCGAAAGTTTAAGCTACACGTGTAGTGTAGTAGTGGTACTACGTGAAAATTGAACATTTCGTGTACGATTCAGGCCATGCTCTGCGAGACTTGCAAGCTATGCAGACTTGGGCCATGTCCAATCACAGTCGAGGGAAAATCCATACACATATTGTTTGAAAATTGCTGGATTTATTTTAAATTATTATCAATTTAGAATTTTGGGTAAATTAGTTTGAAAAAATCGTTTATGAATTAACTGCCTGACTGCATCGAAATCTACTTAAATTTGATCTTTTATTCAAATAAATTGAAAAAGGGGTGGTGTCGGTCGGGTTTTCGGTTCAAACCTTAAACCCGTACACAAGGAGGAGGTTATTATTTCGCAGGCGCGCGCGTAGTCGTTTCTTTCCCTGTTAAAGCTAAGCCTCTTGGCTTTAGGTTTTGTCGCCATCTGAAATCCCAAAATTAACGCAAAATTTCCTACTGCCTGCTCACCAGAGATCATCAAAATTTCTGAAATTAGGGTTCCAGGATATGCCTCTCGTTTCTTTTCCCCCTTTTCTATAAGATAATTACCATTGTTGCGGTAAATTTTCTTATGACGTTTTGCTAGAGACATGACTGCACTTCCCTGGCCACGCGATCGAAATTCTGTCCGACCACAACCGTCGAATCATCTCCACCATAGGTAAGAATTTCAAAAAAAATTAAGAAAAATTCTTTTAATCAGCCTCTATGTTCTTTAAATAGAACTCTGATGGATTGAAACTAAATCTCTTGCGATTGTGGAGTTCATTTAATTTATTTCGTGTCAGTATTTGCCAATTTAACCAAAATTTGATGTTTTATGCCTTCTTTTCATTGGTTAATTGGGCTTGATTTGTAGTCCTTCTAACTATGTGGCGTTTGCATGAATCCTTTTAGTGCTAGAAATGTTTCCCGTTTGTTAGCACAGAGAGAGATTTCGCCCAGAACGAAATGCATGCCAAAAAGGAATTGGGGGGAAGCTTCTAGATCTAATGTTAGTGGGTCTAGTAACGAATCAGCAAGAGATGCAAAACGGTGTCTTGTTTCATGGTACGCCGACTTCTACATAGAATGGCCCTACCTGAAATAGGATCAAATTCTTTATTGAATGGTGCTATCTGAAATAGGAATTTATTGAGGTGGGAGTTGTATCAAATGCCACTCTTTTCTCTTTTCTAGGGTTGAGGCAGAATCGTTGCGGCATTTATCGGCAAAGTATTGTCCTTTAGTGCCTCCTCCAAGGTCAACAATTGCAGCGGCATTTAGTTCTGATGGAAGAACACTTGCGTCTACACAGTATGCTTCCAGTTTTTATGTTATAAATGATTCTGATTTATACCTACTTTTTGCACTTTAAGCTCACTATGTTTTGATACTTGAAGTGGTGACCACACTGTAAAGATAATTGATTGTCAAACTGGAAACTGCTTGAAGGTGTTGGGTGGTCATCGGAGGACACCATGGGTGGTAAGTTATGTGTTCTGCAAGTATGCACCAAGTAATCATCAATTTGCAGTGCTCTTTTTGTATCCAGACAACAACATTTTCATCTGAAACTTTGTTTGGCATGTTGACAAATACATCCTTTGAAATTGATATTTTCTAAAAGGTGCTTATCAGGAAAGCTAAATAGAGAAGGCTAAGTTAGTGTGTGTGTGTTTTTTCTGTTTGAAATCTCAATAGATGTTTGTTTTCTTTCTTTTTTTTTCCTTTTACTATCTTAATATACATGTTAAGTTGTTTGTTTTTTGAAATTTAAACAAATCTTGAAAACCAATGTTTTTATATTTGTGCACTTACAAATTTTAAATGTAAAATAAACAATAAACAACTGATAAATATATAAATAAACATAAGCAATTTAATATTTACTCATAAATAATAACCAAGACCATGTTAACATGAAGTTTATTGTAGTTTATGATTATCAAAGCGATATCTTTTTTTTAAAAAAAATGTGAGACAATTCTTGATAGAGCAATACCTTTAAATAGTGCAAATGATTAAAAAGATTTTGAATTTTGATGAGTGCAATTGAGGAAGAGTGAGTATACCAAAAGAAATGCATACATCTTAGCAAAGTTGGAAAAGTTATAGGTTTATATAGGTAGGGATGTAAATAGGTTAATAGGTAGGAATAATTTTAAGAAAAGAAATTGATGATGTTATGAATACTTTTTATATTAAGCAAAAAAAATTTTAAAATTGACTTTTTACTTTTACTAAAATGGCTAAAAAACCCCTATAAAGTTGAAAAATAGATAGAACTTAGCTAAATTCAGCCACATTAAATATTCAGTCAAAAAAACAAATAGGCCCTAAGCCCTTTTATAATGATTTTGCTGAGGTTTAAGGAATTCATCTTTTAGGTTGGGTATATAGGGAAACTGGATTATTTCTTTTCCTGATGGTTTTGAGATTCTATAATGAGAAAATAGTGGACCAAGGTCCTTAGACTCATGGCTAAAAGAGAGTGCATATGTTGATGCTCTAATATGCTTTTACAAGTAAGAGGTTTCAAGCAAAGTCAGTGTGTGATAAGATGATTTATTGAATGATGTAAGATACTTTTTTTTTAATTTTTGTAATTAATGGAGCATTTACAGGTTAGGTTTCACCCATTACGTCCAGAAATACTTGCAAGTGGGAGCTTGGATCATGAAGTTCGTTTATGGGATGCAAACACATCAGAGTGTGTAGGATCACGTGATTTCTGTAATGTTGCTATGATTTTTCCTCTGGTTATACTTTTTCATCTAAAAGCCTTTGTTATTACCATCATGTGATGAATCTTATTGCGGCCTATTTTGTTTATTATTATTTTTTTGGATCTTAACAGATCGTCCCATTGCTTCTATTGCTTTCCATGCCGAAGGAGAACTCCTTGCTGTTGCATCGGGTCACAAGGTGGTGAATCTTATATTCAAACTTCTCAGATAGTTCTATTTTGCTTGAATGTTCTGTCCTGCCCTTAGATCTTTTACCGTTGGCACTTTGATTTGTGTTTCAGTTGTTCATATGGCCCTACAATAACAAAGGGGAAGCTTCCTCGCCAATAATTGTGCTGAAGACCAGGCGCTCACTTCGAGCTGTACATTTTCACCCACATGCTGCTCCATTTCTCTTGACTGCTGAGGTGAATTATCCAATGGGTGTTTAATTGATTATTTTCTCATTCAATCATAAAGATTACAGTATTGTACTGATCTGCAGGTCAATGATCTTGACTCTTCAGATGCATTGATGACACGAGCAACATCTCCAGATTACTTGAGATATCCTCCTCCTGCTGTCTTTGTGGTGCATGCTCAATCCAGTGACCGTGTTAACTTGACTGCAGAACTCCCCCGCATGTCCATGCCTTTTTTGTTTGTGCCTTCATTTTCTATTGATGATTCAAGAATAGAATTGCAGCATGCTAATAGGCTTGTCAGTTCAAGTGACATGCAAGTGGAGTCTTCTGCTCCAGCACCCTTCCAATCAGATGCAAATGTAGTAGAGCGACGAGATGGCACAGTGTCTCCCATGGAGACTTCCCCTGCTATTCTTGTAAATAATTCTGTCGCAGAAGATTCTGTAAATAATTCTTTCCCTGGTGAGGTAGAAACTGGTGTTTGTGACCATCAAATGGATGCTATAGATACTGACGAAATGCAGCTGCCTGTAAGGGAAAGCCGACAAGGTAACTCTATGAACCTTGACACTCTTGGTGGTGCAATGAGGGGAACACCATCACAAATTTCTGGTCAAACGGCTGTTACTGAGTTTGGGCTACTACCGCATCTTTTACCCACAAGAGAGCAAACATTTTGGGAGCTACCATTCTTGCAAGGATGGTTAATGGGTCAAAGCCAAGCAGGTGCTCCTTCAATGCTTACCGTTAGTGGTGGTAGTCGTGATCATTCGGCCCAATATATGGGTTCTTCCTTGATTTCTCATCATTCAGCTTATAGTGTGGACGCAGAAGTGGCTTCTTTAGCGGTGCCCGGCAGCATTAACCTATCTGGGGTACCAGGAAGAGCTGGCCAGCATCAGATTCCACACTCCCGTTTCTCAGCATCTGAATCCAGAGAGGCTGCTGCTTCCACTACTACCCTGCATGACAGCACTGGAACTCAGCCTGTCATTAATAGAATTCAGTCTGAATTTGCCACATCTCTGGCGGCTGCAGCAGCTGCAGAGTTGCCTTGCACTGTGAAACTCAGAATATGGTCACATGATATAGAAAATCCATGTGCAATGCTTAATGCTGAAAGATGTTGCTTGATAATACCACATGCGGTCCTTTGCAGGTAAAAGTTTTGTATCTTGTTTATGTGGTTTGATTCTCATAGTTTTGTTAATTGACTTCATGCTAGAAACCATATTTTTGTTCTGAATATAATTTTCTTTTTTCATGCTCTGTGTACAAGAATATTCTATATTTTTATCTACAAGGCTTACCTTGGTGAAATTATTGAGTTTTGCCCACATTAATATACTTTTCTAGTTTTTCAGTATGTTTGCCTAATAGCGTTTCTGGGCCATGTCTTTGCAGCGAAATGGGTGCCCACTTTTCACCTTGTGGGAGATACTTAGCTGCTTGTGTTGCTTGCATGCTTCCGTACACAGAAGCTGATGCAGGAATACAAACATTAGTCCACCAAGAGCCAGGGGCTGCAACATCCCCAACTCGCCACCCAATTTCAGCACACCAAGTCATGTACGAACTTCGTATATACTCGCTCGAGGAGTCAACGTAAAGCTCAATCTCTTCATCAATGCTTGTTTTGAAATTGCCTCATTTTAATTCTTTGATCTGACTGCTGATTAATCAAATACGATTTTCATTTTACTGGTACAGTTTTGGGTCAGTGCTTGTATCACGTGCAATTAGAGCTGCTCATTGTTTGACTTCAATCCAGGTTGGTTTTAATAGATGAGCACAATAGCACATATCTGTTAATTTATGAACTGGCATTTTCTGTGACTTTTGCTTCATAACTGACCTGGCATGTACTAGAAACTTATGTGTTGAATGTATGTGAAACCAATAGATGTAGGTGAATTGTAATGGAACTTTGGGTCAAAAAAGATTATACACACGCACGCATGTAATTGACCATGCATGGGAGATGTTGGAACCCAGTGGAAAGATAATTGAAACCAAGCTATATCTGGAATTTGAAGAATACTGTCATCAATTTAACAAATAAATAGGGCTGTTTTTAGTTGATGAAAAGACATTATGGAATGGCTTTATGTAGCATAGACAATGCTTATTGATTGTTCTATTGCTTTTAATACTTATAAATGAGTGTATAATATTTTAAGATCTTTTCTTTGTACCTTTAATTATGCTGGTTTATCTTGAAATGGAAGATTTGTTTCGTGTTTCTTAATCTTGAACTCTCAACATGTTATTACTGTTGATTTGAGAGAAGACATGCAGTACTGTGGGAAGCAATATCCAAAACACATTATTTGGTTGTGCTGATCTTGTTTGTCTCGCCTGTTTTAAATCAAAGAATGGACTTGATAGATTGTTTGGTGATTTTCAAAATGTCTTGAGTTATGACCCTGCTTGTCTTATCAATTTACCTTACAAGAAGTCTGAGTCTCAGTTGAAGAGTTACCCATGTTCCTTGGATGCTTTTTAGGGAATCCTTAAATTTTTGTGCAGGACCCCATCATTAAGATGGTAATCTGATAATTTAGACACTGGTTTGGATAGATGGTGGATTGAAGGGTGTTGTTAACTGGAAACCTGAATTTTTTCTTGCTTGAGCATGGTATAGTCATCTTATTTTTTACGTTCACTACCACAATGCCTACACATCATAAATATTTTGTTTGAATAAATGCCTGAAGTCATGCAAATATATCCGGGTTATATTTTCATATCTTGTACTGCACATGCAGTTTTCACCCACTTCTGAGCATATATTACTTGCTTATGGACGACGTCATGGTTCTCTGCTTAAAAGCATTGTCATTGATGGGGAAACAACATCACCTATTTATACTGTTCTAGAGGTAAGTGCTCTTACCTCCTGGTAGTTCATTATTGTGTAGTTCTACTTGTCCTTGCTGTTCCCATGAGGCATAAAACTTGATTTTATTGAAAAAGCGAGAAAAAAACCTGTATAAAGTATGATAGCTACAATCATAAAGTATACCCTGTGGTAGAAAGTGCAAATGTGCCTGCTCTTACTGACAGCATAACTTTGCACCGCACACAAGCAGATCTGTTAGCGTGTTACTGAGTTTTTTGGCTCTCTTAGGCTGCAAAGACTTACTTTTCTGATTCTTGCCTTACCAATACAAACCTGACCAATTTTTTGTTTAATGATCAAACTTGACCAAGTTTTGAGACCCAAAAACGTAGGAAATCATTTTTTGTACATTGAATAGGTGTTTACTCCATTAGCATTTCAACATCTGCTTGTTGAAGCTCTACTTTGCTTGTTTACAATTTAGCCATTCTGAACTGTAAGCCTACTTCTCTTTCTTTGTTGTACAGGTTTACAGAGTTTCAGATATGGAACTTGTGACAGTTCTCCCTAGTGCAGAGGATGAAGTCAATGTTGCTAGCTTTCATCCTTTTGCAGGAGGAGGTCTTGTTTATGGAACCAAGGTCAGCAGTCGTCAGCAGTCAATGTGCTCAAGATGGAGTTGCCTTTTATATTTCTATATTCTAACTGATGAAACTGTTATGGCATAAAATGCAGGAAGGGAAACTTAGGGTCCTTCAGTATGATGGTTCTGATGGTGCAAACTGCAGTGGATCAAATTATTTTACTGCAGAAAACTTGGCAGAGGTAGAACAGTGAGCAAGGTTGCAGCATATACATTCTTTTGGTGTTTGAATTAGTGTTTTTCTATGAACTTAATTATGCCTTTGCTTCTTAGTTGTATTCTTGTTTCCATTTTTGTTTGGTTTTCTTCTTTCATCATATGACAAAACATCAAATATCTTATGCATTGGATAGCACTTAAAACTTCTCATTTAGTGTTTTAATCTCATTCTGAATGTGTGTTTCAAAACATGTGGAGGTCTGATGACAGTGATCTTAGATTTAGGTCGTGAAATTAATTCCCATTTCTTTTTCTTTGGCCATATTCCCTTTATATCACTGATATATCTGTTGTCAGGCTGGAAATTTTTTAATAATTTTTTCTGGCGAGTTTTATTCCTATAATAATGTTTTGTACATGTACATGGTTGTGTTACATTATGTAACAGTAAGAGTTTGTTTTGATATTACTGTCAGATCTACCACCTGTTCTTGTTGGGCAGCACTTGGTGATATTCACTTTATTTGCTGTTTCATGTCCAATCTTCTGCATTCTGATGACTTCCTGATTAGAATTCAAAGGATTAGCTACTAAAAAATACCTTCTGGCTCGTCACTAGAGTTTGACACTGGAATGTTGAGTATTTGTTTTCAGAATCCTGTGCAGAAACTCATAAAATGAGTCAGATCAGGTTTTGGTTATAAGGGTGGTATTGTGTAGCTCACTCAAAGAAGCTCCTGAAATAGAAGATACATCAAAGCAATATCATGAAATATGTTTTTGGAGATTTCTTTTGACACCAATATGTTGTGGTATTTTTCTTTAATACCATGCTTCAAATGTTTAACAAATAGTTGCTTATTCTTTTATTCGGCGAGGAGCTTGTATGGTTTTTAATTTATAGGATATGAGCTTTGCTGTCTAGTTTATAGAAGAATATGATATGATGTTAGTGCGTACTGAGATTGTACTTGCTTCCTAAAATGGAGTAAATGACAAATTCACTTCTTGTTGGTCATTAATCTTTTGCTGAATTTTGTTTAGATTCTGAGTTGTAGGTATATTATTCAATTAGAAATGAAAATGTGCCATGATAATTTGTTGTTGAGCTATTGGCATCTTTGGTAATCTAGACAAAATTGGGTTTTTTTTTCCCATTAATTTCCAAAATGGAAGGGGTAAATGGTTTGTCTTTCTGATTGCAGGTGCAGACATATGCTTTAGAATGCTAGGAATATGTGCTTCTACCACCTCACAGGAGCTGTACGACTAAGCTTGCGTGGTAGTATACATTAATTTCTTTCTTGTGCTTACCATAATAATCTGAAAATAAAATAAAAAGTATGATAACAATACATCAAATATTCATTTTCTATGTTTTGTTTCTGTTCAACACAGGGCAAGGTTTGCTAACCTGTCTTGCTTTTACATAGCTGCAGGTATGGGGCATGAATTGACGGCTTGAGTATTCATTTGGCATGCTTGACGCGGGATGGATGTAATTTGCTGCTGGAGGTCAGTGTTTAATATTTTTTTTTATGCTTTTTTGTCTTCCACCAGTAAATTCTGAGAACTATGGTCCAATATGGTCCGATGCGTCAAAATGTACAGAATTGTGGTCTTAGCAGTGTATGCTAACACCCCTTTTTATGTTGCGTTTCTGTGATTTCCTCCACTGTGTTTGGTAGTAGCAAATTGTTAGGAAGCTCCCGAATGCCAAGAAAAGTGTCGTGCAAGTAAAATCACGTCAAAGTCATTCAATTAAAAATATTTGAAAAATGCTGCTGCCTGAAATCTCATCTAGCAACTTTTTGTCAACACTGAAATTGGAAGAAATTGGCGTTGCTCACTAACATTTGCTGCCCACATGATTAGTACTAAACTAATTACTATACTTATTATTTATTTATTTTTAATCACACTTGGATGTTGTCCACCTTGACAACTAACAAATAAAGCACTGCCCACGGCCACGGTCACTTCAAATGTGGCGGTGATAGTAGTCAGTTGCATTTCAACTCTCTCGAGCTAGTGTAGCCCTCGTTTTCTTTACGGCGGTCGTTGTGGACTCTACTGTCTGCCTGCGTATATTAAAATTTTTTGTGTTTCAATCTTATGGGTTTGGGATGACAAAAGTTTTCGTGGATGTGGAGCGTGTACCGTTTAAAGAGGAGATTGGAGGACGACATATTAAATTATCAATTATAATAATTTGAGTTAATACTTTTAGTATATATTATCTATTATACAAAAATATATATATGTATATATATATATTTTGTTTTTACTTAATGACAAGAAGATTTATTGTTTTTACAAAAATTTATTTATAATAAAAAAAATGAATATCATAATTTATATATTTTAAAGTAAGATAAACAAAAATTAATCATATATTTAACAAAATATGTGGTCTATTATTTATTATATAAAATGAGTTGTACCTATCAGTAATTATCACGACCATGAGGCTTATGTTTCTCCCTCGATTAACAAAAATTAAAACAAAATATATAAATAATATAAAATTGGTAGCAGACTTCGTAAAAACGTATGTAGGCAGTTGAAACAAAATTATAGGGCAAATGTGCGCGCGCGCGCGCGGGTGTATGGATATATATAGTAATAAAATTAGTGTCTAGAAAGAGGAACAAGATAAATGCAGGACGTGGTATATTCCCTAAGCCCTCTGACGATAATTTGATGGGTGTACACCGGCGTGGGGCGCAATGTAAAATTACAAAACATCCAAGTGGTGTAAGTTTGAAATGCATCGTACGAATATTGAGCGGAGTGAAATTAACCACAAGACCAACTAATCTTGACCTACTCAGGCTAATCCAAACCCTACAATTTGGACATCCAGCGGTTCATATGAATCCTCCCTCCTCCCGCTCTGGTGACCTAACCTAACCTCTTGGACATGTTGTTATTCTCACCTAACCTAACATCCAGCGGTGCATAATAAATAATGACTATGAATTTGTTAAGGGCACTCAAGCGGGTGTCGAAATCATTGCCCGCGAAGAAGGCATTAATTTTTTTATTTGTGGGGATTAAAATATAAAAAAGTTGACCAGTCAAAGGAGAGCATTTAAAAGCTAATTTAAAGACGCAAAAGAAGAAGATGGGGTTTTGAATGGGACATGCATTTGACTACTTGCTTTCCCTTTCTTTGACTAAACATCATTAATCACTATAAATTTCATTTCATTTCATTTCTGCAATAACCCAAAAGAAACTAATTTCAAAGAATAACTGAAATTATATATAAAAAATAAAAAATAAAAAAAAGATAGTCACGAAAGAACAAGATGGTGATGATTTTATAAGAGCTGCACTATGAAGATGAAGAAGAAGAAGAAGAAGTTGACTCGAACTTGTAGTATTTATCAACGGCGACGGAAACATCCCAAGTACAACTGAGTCCTTTTGGGATTGTGACAAGATCTCCTGCGCCAAACTCTACGAAATCGGCTGATCCTTTTGGGTATACTTTAACCTTCCCTTTAAGCAAATAACATGTCTCTTCCGCATCAAACTTCAGCTGGTACTTCCCCGGCGAGCACCCCCATCTGAAAACAAGCCAAGTTACACAAGCATATAACAAATATACAGTCGCCCAGATGAGTTTTAAACGATAAAGGCGAAAGCAGAAGCTTACTTGGGCCAACACTTGATGTTCAATTCAGAGAGTTTGGATTCCGAAGGGTTTCTTTCCACGATAACTCTTAGATTGTTGTTACCGCCAGCAGCCATCAAAGAAGCAGAAGCAGAAGCAGAAGAAAGAAAGTTGGAAGGAGCTTCCTTCTGTTTCTTGTTTTGACAATCGATGTTTTATTTTAACATGGAAAGCAAATGAACAGAAGGATAAGAGAGTGGGGAGGTGGTTTATTATTAATATTTATATGGGCAAATTAAGGGATGTATGTTCATGATAGATGCACAAGAATTATTATAATACAGTGATCATAATTCATTGACTTATTCACGCCATGTCATTGACTTAACATAAGGTTAAACCGACCCATAAAATTTTTAATTTTATTATATTAATATAAATTATTTATTATTAATTAAATAATTCTATTATTAATATACTCTCTAGAAATCAAACTAACAAGGGGCCACTTCTTTCTTTGTTTTCCTCTATCAGACTGTTGCCATTTTTTGCACCAAAGAAGAGAAAACGAAATTTGAATCTGCTTTTTCGGATCTAAAGTAGAAAATGGTTACCATTTTCACAGGAAAACTCGACTTCTGATTTTGCTAATCCTACGGTACACGGCGGGTATCACTATGACAGCTTAATTTCAAGAAATTTCAATAAAGATAATCATGTTTGCACACAATGACGTGGCAGGAAGTGGGTGCGCGCAACAAATCCTTAAAATGCAATGAACCCAAAAGCAAACCGCCCTCGGCACAATTATGAAAGGGACATTAATGTGTTGTCCATTCTATCGGTCAAAGAGTTGACGAATCATCCACTGAGCACAGACAGCTGGCAGCATATGAGTGGAAACTGAAATCTCTGTTTGACACGGACAACACGATCTTTGAAGGTACCGACACCCCACTGTCAGGCTGCCTTCGTTACCTGTTTGTATCTTTGATATTTATTGGGGAATTTTGCACGTGTCTGCCCACTTGCAAAGTTTGGATCAGATTTGTAATTCTGAGTCTTGCGGGGGGGCATGTATGCTAGTTTTGGTTTCTATATGAAAATTCAGTTTGGTGGCATCTAAGTCCCTGACTCTTATATTTATACAAATAAAATCATCATGTTTCAAATTGTAGCAAATAGATCTTGAAAAAGTCAATTACTTCTGGAGGTGGGCACATCCACATCAATCCAAATCAAACCTATTTAAATGGGTGATTTAGATCGATTTTAAATTTATTAAATTAATTTTATTTTTTAAAAAAATTAAATTATAATAATTAAATAAATTTTTAGATTATATTTGATCCAAAATAGATTTTAAAAAAAAATTTAATTTTACATTTGTTAATTTTTTATTGGCCATTTGTTATTGTCAAAAAATTTTCATTTAGCAACTTGACATTTCATGGGGTAAAAATTTTAATTAAATTATTTTTTATTTAACGATAAACATAATTTGATGTAGATATTATAATTAGATTCACTTTTTTGGTCTAAAACAATATAATTTGATAAAATAATTAATTTTTATAATTGTGACAATGTTTTGAATTTAGATCAAAATCAATAATTGTCAATTTGAATGAATC
The DNA here is from genome assembly GCA_019650275.1 of Xylocarpus granatum. Lineage (NCBI taxonomy): Eukaryota > Viridiplantae > Streptophyta > Magnoliopsida > Sapindales > Meliaceae > Xylocarpus > Xylocarpus granatum. The sequence continues at coordinate 214,338 of BNST01000646.1, forward strand.
GTACGATAGGATTAAATTGAATCTAAAATTTAAATCAATAATTTTTAATTAGTTTTTATTTTGAATTCAAATAAATGTAAACTAAATTTACCCACCCTCAACAACTTTTTAGTAATTTAGTGAAAACAACTTCAAATGTTAAATTACCTACTCTGAATAACCACTTGAAAGTGCTAATGAAAAAGCACTATATCAATTACCATTTAAAGCAAAAATAAGAATTTGGGCATTTTAGTACTTGTATTTTAATTTTTAAATTAATTAGAAATATTTAGCGTTGCTGTTTAAAAACATTCAAAGTACTGTTTTAATTACCGTGCAATTATTTGTTAATATAAAATTAATTTAATGCTAATAAATTGAAAAACACTTTAAAATACATGAACAAATACTTTCATATTTTAGTTTAATATTTTATATTAATAATTAGCATCTCAAATGAACACTAAACGATGATGGTTAAAATTATAAAAGTAATTTAGCCATTTCAGGGAAGATCACAAAGTTAGTTATTTAACAATTTATGTTTGCATTTACAAAAAAATTTAAAAATTAGAGACTCAAATACTATTAATTTCCCTATAAATAAATGGTTGCTAATAAAAAAAATCTGTATTATTGACATTCTTTGAAAAACTATGTTGTTATTGCAATATACTATATTATTACTGTCGGTTATTGTTTATTATATGATTCCATAGTTTTACTATTTTCACAACGAGATAATTTTTAGATTTTCTAATTATATTAAGTAATTATGATATTTACGTTTAAATAGCAAACTTAATTTTGGATGTTTTTATAAACAAAAAGAAAATAAGAAGATTTGAGGAAATATAATTATATTTAAGAAATAGTTTTTCATAGTTAGGACAATTCATTCCTTTTTTATTTAAAAAATAAATTTGCACGTAACTAGGGTTAGATTTGTATTATGTCTATACTATTTTATTTAGTACAATAGTTAAGAAGGGGAGAACTGAATGCCAAAAGCAATAAGGGTTGTCACATATTCCTTGTTTCCTTCATTTTTGTGTTTTTCAAGTTATTTTATGTTATTATTGTGAGTTAAAAAGAAAAATAATTTGATAGATTTTATGAGTCATAAAATCTAATTTTATAAATTTAGAGAGAGTATTTTTAAGTATTGTCAAGATAAAAAAACTGTATTTGTTGAAAAGAGTTTAATGACAATTAATAAATTAATCTTATTAGATTAAATCAAAAGGAATTCGACGCATTAAGGCGAGCAAATCATACTAAATAAAGTTATCTAAAAAGATTTAAAATTATAACAATAAATATAAGATAGAGTCTTTATTTGTTTAAATTTATTAATATTTATAGGTGTTATTTTTTTAATAAATTATTTTTCTTCGAACATAATCTCGTAGATGTAAGATTCAAAAATTTGAATCATATTAAAATTTGTAGTCATATTTAGTTTTCTGCATTTTAGTCACTTTAACTTAATTAATTAGTAAAAATTTTTAAATTTGATAAAATTTAAGGTCAACAAATCTTTCAATATTAATGGACTTAGTTTAATCAACTGAGGCCATGCATGCATGGGTGAACGAGTATTTGCATGTCCTTTAGTCCATGAACATGGCTTATACGAAGTAAGATTGTTGCCAGATTTAAAACTGGTACTAGTTTTGGAGGACTTATAGGAAGATGAATTTTAATAGGTTGAGAATGGCTTAAGTGCCTAAATCAACCTTAAATTTACGTGAATGACCTAAATCCATGTTCATGCTTGCGAGGTTGTTAGATATATTTTATAAAACAAACAAAATAATAAATATGTAAAAAAATTTAATTACATATATATATATATATTAAATATCTAACAAATTAATTTTTGAATCGTCTATTACATTCCCAAAGCATGGTAGACCAATTGGATTAAAAGATATTGGTATGTGAATAATGAAAAAAAAATCAAAAACTCAAAATCTCATTTAAAAAAAAACGCTTGAGCAATGAATATACCTGTATTTTTTGAATTATTGGTCTTAAAAGAGTTAATTGTTCTTGAAGCAACACAAGTTCTTAAAGTGATGTATACTTCTAAGGTGTCATTTGTTCTTAAAGAGATAATTACCCTATAGTTATATTAGAATTCATAATGAAGAAAGTTTACAAATTATGCATATATAGAGGATATGTGGGATTGTAATGAAATGACCATCAACAATATATTCTCTTTACAATAGCCACTAAAATTATGAAAGATAATTATGATTTAAAAATTATCAATAAAAATAGACAGAGGGATTATTGACCTTAGTGGAAAGAAGCAAATGAAGCATAATTGATTCTCTTGCCAGATGTAAAGTATTTAGGGTTGCAGTCCAAGCATCTAAAGGCGTCAAACTTATTGGATAAAAGTGGATATTGATATACAATGAAAACTATAAGATCATAAGACAAAGCACAATTTGTCATTCAAAGTTTTTCACAGAGATCTAAAATTAAGTTTGATGAAATATATTATCATATTATGCATATGATTACGTTTCAATTTCTAGTACACTTGGTAGTCTTAAAAAGACTTTGATATTTATTTTACGAATGTAGTGATGATTTATTTATATAGATTACTTAATGCTAATATCTACGTAAATTTTTTTGAAGAATTTATTCTTAATCAGACTATGATTAATTTTTGTATGGGCTGAAAAAATCTGGCAACATGTTGCACAATTACTTAAGCAAAATATTTGACAAAAGAATGATAGATTTATAATCCAATATGTGCATTCATATTCATATATAAATCAAAATTTGGGTTTTCTATTGTAGCATTATATGTTGATAGTGTGAATATAATTGAAACTCTCGAAGAAGTTTTAAAAATTATAAAATCTTAAAAAAGTAGATTAAAATAAAAGATTTGGAAAAAACTAATTATCGTTTTGCTGTGTAAATCAAACACAAATTTAATATAATATTCAGTCATCAATCTACTCACGTTGCAAAGATTTTAAAATATTTTTAATATGAATAAAACTTATTTGTTAAGTACTTTTATGACTTTTAGGTCTCTCTTACAAAAAAATGATGAAGGAATACTTGATCTAAAAATACTATATCTCAATGCAATTACGACTTTGTTATATCTAGCATAATGTACTAGACTAGATATAAATATTTCTATAAATTTATTAGCCACAATTATTTATGCACATACTTGTTGACATTGAAACGACATTAAACATATTTTTTTGCTACCTTTATGAAACGATAGGTTTAAGATTATTTTATTTCAGCGAATTGATGCAAAGTTCAAAAGTAGTTAATTTTGCATATGCTTGTTAATTTTTCAATCCTCACAAAGTTCATTTATAGATAGGATATTTTCACTTATAATAATATAATAATTTTATAAAGATCCACAAAATATACTTTGATTTTTACCTCTTCTTAAGGGTAACAATTTAGATTATCACATCATATTTGTGTCGAATTGTAATCATTTCGTATTAAATAAACGTCAACTAAAATCTAATCTATTTAATAATTATATCAAAAATTAAAAATCATAATATAACAATGTTAATAAATAGTTAAATAAATTATAATTATGTCACTCGATTTATATATATTTAATATATTATAATTATTTTTATAATATTGATAATTTTATACATAAAATACTAATTGATTTTATTCTAAATATACTTAAATATATTTGAAAACATAATATTTATAGTAAAATTATTTTTAAAATATAAAATAAAATTATTAAATTATAAATAAATTAATATATAAAGTAACTAAGGAAGACATATGACTGTGATTTGTTATCTATCATATCTAGAGTATATGTACCTTATTTTTTATTATGCATATTTTGACAATAATATGCGAAGATAATGTTGCTTGTATTGCTCGAGTTAAAAGAGTATATATTAAGACAGATGGAACCAAACATATATCTTCTAAGTTTTTCCACACTTGTGTGTTTTAATAGAGTTAATAGATTGATGTTAAGCAAATACGCCCCCTAACTACCGTTACTAATCTCTTTACTAAAATTTTACCTATATTAACTTTTGAGAAATTGGTATATAGCATTTGCTTGTGTCAACTCTACAAATTGACAAATTGAGATTTGTTATTTCAAGAGGGGGAATTTCATTAGGAGAAACTTATTTTGTTATTAAAGAAGAAATATAAGATACACAAATGTGTACTGCACTCTTCTTTCCTTTAATTAGGTTCCATGCCACTGAGTTTTACAAATATAATTTTTAATGATGCAATATTGAAAATATTTTATATAATTTAGAACAGCAGCATCCATCCAAGAGAGAATGTTATGAAGTAAAAGATAAGGCTAGTTGCCATGGCCAAAATAAGACGGTTGTTATCCAAATATTTGGCAAATATTATTAGACTCATGTGTAAATTTATCCATTATGTTTCTTGTAAACTATTTATTACACCCCTTCTTTTTTTTTCTTATAAAAGAATTGTTTATTTATTCGAAAAATAGAATATGAAAAGTTAAAAAAAAATATAAATTTTTTTAATATTTTCCCTCTTCTTTATCTTTTTCTTTCATATTTCGAAGTTAATAATTTATTTATAATAAGTATATTTTTGCGCATATTATTAAACTTTAACAGTTGGGCTATAATTATATTAGCTTTAGAAACTAGAAACCCTTGTCAAAGTCCAAAATAATAATGTCTTACAAGTAATTGGTACTTGCCTCCCCAACTCCAACTTTGAGAATAGAGATGTTCAATATTAATATTTAGTATTTATTTTAAAAATATTTTAAAAAATATAAATGTTTTAAATTTTTTTAAAAAATAAAATAGTATGAAAAATTATGTCCTATTTTAATTTTTGAAATCAAATTAATTGAATTTTAAAATTAAACTGAACAAATTGATTCATTTAATTTGGTTCAATTTAGTTGTCCTTTTTAAGTTTGATTTCAACCAAATTAAATTACTAAAAAAATATCAATATTTAAACTTCACAATATTCATATATCAATATAAATATATTACAAAGTGTCGACTTTTATATTTTAATACCAAATTATTAAATTTGTATAAGAATTTTTATACATACTGATACTTTATTCTATTATCATATTTCTTATATCTTTATTATTAAAAAAAATTATACATGATATATGTAAGTTTTATAGTATTTGAATTTTAAAATATGTGATATATAAAGAAATGTAGAGAACTTTGAATGTAGATGGTGTTACTTTAAAAAAAAACTTAAAATAAAAATAATTTTCTTTTCTATAATCGAGATTTAATTTTAAAATTAATTGTATTATTCTAAAATATTTGAATAGTTAAAGTGATTAATAATCCACAAAACCACATCAACAACATAATATGGTTTTACTTAAATATAATTTAAGACAACGAACATGATATAATAATACAATAATAAAAAAAATTGATTAATCTCAATAATAAAAAATTTCAAAATAAAAATATAAAAAAGAAAAATAAAAAGTTATTTTTAATTTTTTAAATTATTTTAAAAGATGTTTTAATTTTTTTAAAAAATTATTTTAAGTACTATTTATTTATATTTTAAATTTTTTAATGTGTGTTTAAAAATATTATTTATTTTAATTTTTTTATTTTAAATTTTATAAACTCGATTTCAAATCTAACACATAAAAAAAAACAAAAAGAGAGCAACCGAAGTCCCAATAACAATAATAATAAAAAAGTTGACTATTCTCAATAATAATAATAATAATAATAATGTCGATTCTCATCTTCAAGTAAAATTCTTTTAATCAAATTAAAAATATTATTGACAAAAATACAAATATTATTCTGAACTTAATTTGGGCCCAAGCCCAATACTTAATTTACAAAAAAAAACACTGGGATCGACGATGGCTGGCCCATTCTCGATCATAACAGGTAAAACCCGGCAGATCACATCAATCAAGTGAATCCAGCTAAATCCAAGCCTCCCTCTTACTATCACAATCTACGATCACATCATTTTTAGGCCTCTCGTTTCAATTTGCGGTCAAGTTCTTACCCTCAGCCATGTCTACTCAAGGCCAAGTTATCACTTGCAAAGGTATTCTCTCTTCTTCTATGCTTATGATCGATGTTTTGTAACCTGATTGTGTGTTTTGGCTCTGATTGTGATTTGCGATGTGTTAAGCGGCGGTGGCCTGGGAACCCAACAAGCCATTGGTGATTGAGGATGTTCAGGTGGCTCCACCCCAGGCGGGTGAGGTGCGAATCAAGATACTCTTCACTGCTCTCTGCCATACTGACGCTTACACGTGGAGCGGCAAGGTGCCTTTTTCGTTTAGTTTCACACTCCTTTTGTCTAGTATCTTGCAGTTATTGTTGGATTTAATCATATTTGGTTGATGATCTTAATGGCTTGTTTTGAGTTTGGGTTTTTCCTGCCAATGTGTTTGCAGTAATAAGCTTATTTACTAGTTTGTCTTTGACTTTGGTTACATGCATTTGGGTATTTCTTTTTCTTGCTCATCATACTAACGAGAAAAAACGCTACTTTTCATAGAATTTTTGGCTGTCTTCTGGTTTGTATTCTTGTGTAATATTACCCTTTTATTTAAAGCAAGAATGGTGTGACGGGCTAAAAACAGCGGCCAAAATTTCTAAGATGCTGCTAATATCATAGATATCTTTCCTTTTATACATTTTTATAGTGGAGTATAATTTCTTTCAGGCATCAATAATTATGAACTTTTTAAGTCAGATTCTAGTCTTTTATGTTCGTTTTGGCCGTGTCTTAGTTGCTGTTTATTATTTTTCTGCTAATATGATGTTTACTTGATTTTTCTTGCAGGATCCTGAGGGTCTCTTCCCTTGCATTCTAGGTCATGAGGCTGCTGGGTATGTACCCCTTATATCTCACATCAGATATACTTCGTCTGGTGTCTTTATATGCTAGTGGGGAGTGTTGATTTTTTTTCCCCTTTTGTTGGGTGATGCAGGATTGTGGAGAGTGTTGGTGAAGGTGTGACAGAGGTCCAACCAGGTGATCATGTCATCCCCTGTTACCAGGCGGAATGTCGGGAGTGCAAATTTTGCAAGTCAGGAAAGACAAATCTCTGTGGTAAGGTTCGGGCTGCCACTGGGGTTGGAATCATGATGAATGATCGCAAGAGTCGCTTCTCAGTTAATGGGAAACTTATCTACCATTTCATGGGAACCTCAACATTCAGTCAGTACACAGTAGTGCATGATGTTAGTGTTGCAAAGATTGATCCACAAGCTCCTTTAGAGAAAGTATGTCTTCTTGGCTGTGGTGTACCAACTGGTATGTATCTGTGTTATTGTCATGTTTCTCCTTATCATCAATAAAGAAGTATCATACTTAATCTTCCTAGCAGATTATATTTTTAATTTTCTTATTCTGATTATTTTTAAACTTCTTGGGTGTGTTTAGATTTTAGGTATCAGGTTTATTTTTGTGTTTCTCTCTCCTTTTTTATGGTGCTTCTTGTACTTCATATGTGCAAACCTTGCGCCTTCTCCAGCATCTTTTTAATTATTGTTTATCTGGGAAAAAAAGTGCCAATTTTGAAAAGCATGTGGATTCAACTTTGCCACTAAAGCACCTGTTATTCTTCATTGCAAAATTACTCAGTGCCTATGGTTAAATGCATAGATGCTTTCCTTCGTGCTTCTATAATTCATAAGTGGTGGATGTTATAAATTTGTTTTTATGGTTTTTAATGACTAAAAGTACCTAAGAAGTTTTCATGTAATCATCTTATCCTTTTACTTTTTTCAATTGTTCTGTAGGCCTTGGAGCAGTATGGAACACTGCAAAAGTAGAGCCTGGTTCCACAGTTGCTATTTTTGGCCTTGGTACTGTTGGCCTTGCTGTAAGTGTCCAATTCGACCTTCTGCTTCTGTCTTCTTTTCCTCCTTCTCCTTCTTCTTCTTCGTTGCTTTATTTATTTCGCTATTTGTTTGGGAAACAGGCTTTCAAGTCATATTCTCATACTGCTGCTACAGTTTTTATCATTTTTTAATTGTAACTTGATAGGTTGCAGAGGGTGCAAAAACTGCTGGAGCTTCACGTGTTATTGGCATAGATATTGACACCAAAAAGTTCAACATTGGTACATCTTTTGCATCTTACCATTTATAATTCAATAAATCAGGGATATTATATATGTCATATAGTTTTATTTGTTTCCTTTTGGCTATATACTTATTTATGTCAATTGAAACCTGCAGCAAAAAATTTTGGAGTTACTGAATTTGTGAATCCTAAGGACTATGACAAGCCTATTCAGCAAGTCCTTGTTGATCTCACTGATGGTGGTGTCGACTATAGTTTTGAATGTATTGGAAATGTTTCTGTGATGAGGGCAGCTTTGGAGTGCTGTCACAAGGTCAGTGGAGCCTGAATTTGTAGAACAGATTGATGTGAATATGGTAGAACATCTCTGATATGATCAAAAACTTTCAGGGCTGGGGAACATCAGTTATTGTGGGTGTTGCAGCATCAGGTCAGGAAATATCCACTCGGCCTTTCCAGTTGGTGACTGGTCGTGTTTGGAAAGGAACGGCATTTGGTGGTTTCAAGAGTCGGTCACAAGTGCCTTGGCTTGTAGAAAAGTACATGAAGAAGGTAAATGTGATATAGTCTATAGTCAATTTTGTATTACTTGATAATTTCAGTTATGATTATAATATTGTTTTCCATTTCTTTGCAGGAAATTAAGGTTGATGAATATGTAACTCACAATATGACTCTTGGGGAGATCAATGAGGCATTTCATTTGATGCATGAAGGAGGCTGCCTCCGTTGTGTGCTTAAGGTGCATGAATGAGGTGATCTGTTAAGGCCTACGCAAGTTCTTATAAAATTGGCATATGTTTTCGCTGCTATTAAGGCCTATGTGGAAATTGCATCCTTTTAAGTGGAAGTAGAGTATGTGAAGATAACTTCTCTTATATGTGGTTTTCACTTCAGCTTGACAGGTTTGGCATGTGTTGCAGTAAAACTGTTTTTATATGATTGTCAAATGTTTGAGCACCCCGTTTGCCAAAGACTTGCATTATGATAATAATAATAATCCAAAGCGCTGTGCCAGTGCTACTCTTTCAATATGTTTCTCTAATCTAGTCTAAGCAAGTTATCTGCAGTTTTCCACCTTTCTATTTATGGCAGTTTGGTAAGATTACCATTTTCGTAGCTAGCATACCAAATTAAGATAAACCAAATTATCATTTCAAAAGATGGCAACCTGCTTTAGCTGAATGTAGCATAGGACAAATTCAGCTGAATTGAAAGACAATTACTTTTCTAACCTCTTTATGTAATTGCATTATATTCTGCACAGCAACAGGCACTTCAATTATTTTAAGGTATCAGAAATCTTCAAGTTCAATTATACAATTTTTTCATTGATTGAGTGGACTCGAAATGGTAGAATTGTTTTAGTTAAAATATTCTCTTTCAAATCCTGTCAAATAATTTATTCCTTGCTAATCGGCTGGCTTTGTCTCTTTAAATTAATCATTGATTATCGTTCAAGCACTTAAGTGCAAAATTAACCATTAATAAGCTGGGACTGGCCAAATTAGATAACCAGTGAAAGTGACCCGCCGCTCCTTTCTTTCCTTTCCTCGTTATATAACGAACTCTGCTTTTCAATCACCAATGGCCTAAAAATCTGCCTAGCCGAATGAAATTAAACAGTTAGACCATTGTCGGGTAGAAATGCATTTCTTTTATATTAATCCGTTAGAAAACTAACTGTACATGCCGATTATGTATCCAAATAAACATCAAACACAAATAAAACCAAAGACTGAGGGATCAGCTAATCAATTTATGCCATCATGAATCCACCTTTATGTGTAGATTCATCTTCATCATTATAAGCATATGCCAGTCCACCATGGCTCGTCAAATCCATTCCTGCCATTTCCTCCTCTGCTGATATCCTCAACAGCTTCAGCTTGTTCAGCAACCAAAACAATGTCCCCATTGTCACACTCACCCACCCTGTAATCACCAATATTTGAACAATGTGTGCTGCTAACAGCTTCCCTCCTCCTCCCAGTAGCAGACCATAAGGCCTTCCCTTTCTGCCTTGATAAACCTCATTAACGTAAGTCTCGTTTGCGAACAAACTGGTGAAGATAATCCCCCAACCACCACATCCTCCGTGAAGTTGTGCAGCTTCCAGCGGATCATCATACTTGAATTTCTCAGCTATTTTGTTGCATCCAATGAGAACCCAGGCAGCAACAAACCCACAAATGATTGCCGCCCATGGATCTACAACTGAGCAGCCTCCTGTGATCGCCGCGAACCCACCTAGCAAACCATTGCAGACATCAGTTACATTCCAGTGTCCGGCGAGCAAACGTTTGCCGAAGAGAGTAGTGAGTGCAGCTGAGCATCCTGCTAGTGTTGTAGTTGTTGCTGTTCTTCCTATGGCACTCCATTGGCCGTAGTAAGCACCACTTTTTCCGTAAGTTTTCAGAATGTTGAGAAATGAACCTGGGTTGAATCCATACCATCCAAACCATAAGAGAAATGTGCCAAGAACAACAAGTGTTCCGTTGTGTCCACGCAGAGTTACAGGACGATCATTGTGATCGAATTTACCAACGCGAGGGCCTTCAATGACTGCACCCCACAGGCCAGCAATGCCGCCAACCATGTGAACAACTCCTGAGCCAGCAAAATCAATGACTCCACTGTCAAACAACAGATTATCAGCTCTTGCAGGACTGGCCCAACCGTCGGACGACCAGAACCAATGGGCGACTATTGGGTAAACCAAACCAGTTAAGAATGATGAATATATTAGATATGCAACAAACTGGGTTCGCTCTGCTATAGAACCGCTGGTGATTCCAGCGGCTGCAATGGCAAACGCCCACTGATAAAGAAAGAAACCGTAGTCGAAGGACGGGGAAGGGAAAGTTTCGAGGCCGAAGAAGTGCTTCCCGATGAAACCATTGGATGGATTTCCGAAGGCAAAAGCAAAGCCGAAAAGGTAATAGAAAATGCCACCAGTGGCAGCATCAAGGACGTTGGTGAGCATGATGTTCATGGTGTTTTTGGCACGAACAGAGCCAGCGCAAAGCATGGCAAAGCCAAGCTGCATTACGAACACAAGGTAGGCGGAGAATAGAAGGTACGTGTTATCAATGGCATGGCCTGTGTCACTAAACTTGTTCGAAATAGCATCAAAACGGCCGCAAATGTATTCTGCAGCGGCAGTGGCATTAGCAGCACCGTCCAGAAAGGAGCCAAGGCTTGCTGCAGAGCAGGCAAGAGGAATAGCCATGAATGAAGGACAGATTGGAAGATGGGAATGCAGAGAAACTGAAAAGATACGAGGGTATCTCTCGGTTTTCGATATAATAGGTGGAAAAAAGAAAGTGATCCTGCAGAGTAGGAGATTCCAAAGATTCCTAAGCGGACTGGAAGACCAGATCTCAACAAGACTATTGGCAGAGGCCAGAGAGTATAACTGATTCTCCTACTTAATAGGAAAACAAGGTAAGGTAGGAGAAGTAAATGTTTCTCAAATTCATGGAAGAAAACGTGAGACATGCAAACTCTAATTTCTCAAAGGGAAAAGATGCACATTTTAATATCCACAAATACTCATAAATTATATCCCTTCAGTTTTTTTTTCCCTTTTTGCGCCTTTAAAAATCACTCAAATATCATCCATTTTTTAATAAATAAATAAATGGGAATATTTAACAGAAAAAATTAATTCTGCGGGTAGAGTGAAAGAAAGGGCTAACATTCAATTTTCCAAGAAGATACAACAGTTGCCTCTCATTTGTGCAATATATCATTCCATGTCCTAATTGTTGGTATGCATGTATCCTGGAATAATAAACATTGTCTCCTGGTTCTAATTGGGTGCCATGGAGATCACTTTCTTCGAGTCATTGTGTCAAGTTCTATTTACAAGAGAAATAAAAAACAGCAACAATCTATCTTGATTATGCTAAACTCAGGGCGGGAGAGCCCATTTGCCAGCTTTAAACTCTTTGTAGAAGCTGGAGGCCTTTGAAACAACATAAAAGACTGCACATATGACAACAAAATAAGGAGAATGAGAATGATAAAACAAAAGAAACAGGCCTATATTTCACTAGTAACATGACACGAAACGCATGCTATTTTTATGTGATAATGAGTGCCAATAAGGAGAACATCCATTGAATGGCTTTATTGAGAAATTTGAGAGACACACCTGGGATCCCTGGGATAATGAAGTTCGGATCTTTTAGAATATCATGAAGCTTCTTCCTTTCATTTACTCTAATCCATTTGGAAGGGCCTTTACCTCAGGAACAACAAATAGAAAGTTAACTAAACTGAACTAATACTTTTATAAAGAACAAAAAAGCATAAATAAAAAACTTTGCATATAGAAGAACCAATGAGCATGCCCAAGGACCAGTCTAAGGATAAGGAAACGCAGGGTATTGCAACCGAGTGGCATTGTTAGTCATCTTTAATTCAAAACACCCACAAAAGAATAAAATAAAGACAACAGATAGAGATGCATGTTTAGACACTTATATTCATGGATGCAAATATATATAATTCTACGCATACAATGACATGATTGTTAAAGTAACGATCAAATTCAAACTACTAGAAGGCTCATTAGATAAGTTTCTCTATGTGAATCACTATAATACAAAAGAATAAACTAATAGTCATGTTCATTAGATAGTTTCTCTAAGAGAATTGCTATGCAGCAAAAGAAAATGAAAGAAACTAATTAGGTAACATATTGTTATTAATCTTCAAAGGAAACTAATCTCGTATGTTAAAAAAATAACAATCTGGCCAGAAATCTGACTTTATCCACTAAGAGATTTATTTAGTGGAATCAGAATTAAAAGAAGTGATCGAACAGCTACAAGACGACCATAAGCTACACCATTGATGGCCAGATGCAACCAGCAAGATAGCCCATCATAGCACAAGTAAAAACATTCTGACCATACCTTTTGTAATTTACCATACCATCATAAAGGAATGCAAAAATTCAGAAGTAATCTGTTAAATAACATAATAAACACACAAGTGGTTACAGGAAGTTGGCAATGGAAAATTATAAACATGATACCTGCAGAGTAACCATAAGGGGAATCATCAATTCCCTCCTTCTCTTCATCACCAATACTTTCCACATTAGCACCAGCGGTACCCTCTAGGAGACAACGAAGAAGTTTTGTCTTTGATAAACAAAATCCTGAACCAGCCTGATAAATCAAGGACAGAAGTGGTACATGGTCATTGTGAAACTCAATTTGAAAAAGCAAGTGCTTTCAGCATACATTGAAAATCAAATATCTTAAAATATAAAATCCAACCAAATAAGAGCAATGTAGAAGTGCTCACCTCATAGTACAGTTCAACAGCTTCACGAGTATAATTGTTTTCCCTATCCCATGGTAGTGGTGGGCAACATTCTGAAAACATGTTTGAAAGCTAAGGGCATAGCAAAGTGCACATAATTAAAAAGGCATAGCACATCATATGCATAATTGATGTATATCAACTTTAAAAGTGAAAAAAGACATAGCATGTCACATGCATAATTGATGTATACAAGCTTCAAAAGTGAATAAAGGCAATCTTGAAAATGGATATCATATCAAGGTGGGCTCCGACCGTGTCGGCCTCACAGAAGTCCTCAATGAAGTCACTTGTCATAAACTCAGCATACAGAAGAAGAACCGGCCAGTGAAGAATCTTATTTTTATCTAAAAATGGCTTCCTCAATCCAGTAAGTTCTTGAAACATGGCCTTCCCTATCTTCCAGCCTCTATCTTCAATTGCAGACAAAAGATCCTACATGATTTCAATAAAGAAAATAGCATGAGCCTTAAGGTTAATGAACAAAAAGCATTTGTTTCACAAAGTCCAATTATCAAACCTCAGCCTCTTCCACAGCCTTGGAAACTTGAGCCTCCCGCTCCTCTTGTTCTTGCTTCCGTGAATCAATCTCCTCAGCAAGCTTCTTCAGTTCTTTGTTATTTGGGTCCGTCTGAAGCCCATTTTCACAAAACGATTTTGCCTCATTCAAAAAATTTAATGATAGTGACGCTTTCGCCCCTCGATAATGTGCCTAATCAACAGTAAGCTATTGCTCAAAACAATTACAATCAAACATGAGTCAAATGGGAACCTGAACATGAAATCACAACCTTAACATTAGTTGGGCACAACTTAATTGCCTCCTCAGCATCGGTGAGAGCACGCCTATAATTTCCTAGTAGTAAATTGACATGGGCTCTATTTGCATACAAAGTTGAATTCTCAGCATCACTTAAAACGTTCTGATTTATTGCCCTCGTGTAACAATCAATAGCATCAGAATAATGGTTTTTACCCTGCTTAACATGCTCGTTACCTTTTTCCTGCAAGGCCAACAATAGAGCAATTAAATTAAAAGAGAATAATATATTTTATCCCAAAGTATCAATTCCTGCAACTGGGGTTCTGCGTAGAGAAATAAATTTGAGAAATTTACAAAAGAATTGTTACCGAGCCTTAAAAAACCCGTCTTGCAGGTGTTTGGAGAAATTCCCAAGTGAAATAGATAATAGTAAGAGAGATTAAGACCTTGAGTTCAATGGCAGCAGATTCTTTCAGGGCCGCGATAGCTTCGAGGTCAGCTATTTCGCTTTCGGTTTTAGGTTCTGTGCCAGCGTCCATCCACAGCGCCATTTCCTTGTTTGATATTTGCTTTTGCCGTCGCTAGAGAGAGTGAACTCGTTTCTTTAAGCGTGAGAAGAAACTAGAAAGACCGACATCGCGGGCACAGTCACCATTATATCTCTAACTATTGAACCATTCCCGCGGCCTATGGCACGGTTTAGATGGGTCTTGCCCTTAGGCCGTGCTGAGCCCAGCGGCCACATTTCTTGTTAGGCTATCTCTCCTCGTTCAAGACTGACATTTGGTAGGTGAAGTTCGCCCACCGCAGACCACGTAACATTCATAAGATAGAATGGCACGAGGAGCCCTTTTAAGATACAAAAGCTATCTTTTTACACTTATTATTTTTATATGTATAAATTAAAATTAAAAATATATATATATATATTTTTTTATAAAAAAAATAATATTATTTTTAAAATTATTTATATTTATAATTAATTTTAATTTATTTTTTATTTTAAAAGTCAATAAATTCGATCAATTTTGTTCTCGAAATTAAATTAAAATAAAATGTAAAATTCCTTCTCTCTCCTTTGCTTTCACTGTCACTTTGAAACCATTCTCATTCAATTTTCATGCCCAAATCAAAGACAACAAAAAGCAAAGGTGAGTTATTTATTTTTAAATGCTTACAAAATCCGATAGCTCTAGACAAAGTCATCGGATTTACTGCCTAAAGAAGCACCCGACTTGTTATGCTTTGGGGAGAGTTCTTGCTATTTGTATAATCAACCAAACTCTTCTCGATAATTTCGTACACATTGCATTGCTTGAGCTTAGTAAGATTTTTTTTAAAAAAAATTATGAAATTGTGAAGGTCCAAGCATAAGTGCAACTTAGTCTTAAAAGTTTACTATTTCGCGTTAAATCTTAATTTAAACCCTTGCCGTACATTACCTTCGAAGTGATATCCAACCATTGGCATTTTATCACACTCTTTAGTTTGTTGAAAATCAAAAAATTGCTAGGCTCTACATATCCACCCTGTTGGATCTTCTATTCAATTGTATCTTGAAAAATCTAACTTGGTTAACTTTGTTGTGATAAATGCACAACTGCTAGTACTATCCTTCCTTTTGTTATGATTAGATGATGATGACTTATCTTGTCCTTCACCTAAATTAGTGATCATTGACTTCTCCTGAATTTTGTTGGATAATGCGATTATCATATTCTTTGTGTGTTTCATGAGACGCGTTTGTAAAGCCTTCATCTCTTAGTTAAAAGATTATTGGCTTGCAGTTAATATATTGATCTCACTTGGCAATTGATCCAAGTGATAGTCAAGTTATTATGTTACTTGACAACTGATCTTGCAATAGGTTTGTTTACAAGAAAAGTACAAGGATTAAGTTTATGTTGCTTTCTTATCTTCAAAATGAAATATTTACTAAGATGATTAAGGTGATTTGAGATATGCTATCTTCCTTGATTTAACAAAAGTTAAGGTAAAAATTCTTGTTATTTATCAAGAACTCAAGGAGCTTAAATAGCCATTTGGCTAGGGTTTTTGAAAGAAAAAGGTGTTCAGCCAAGCCTCTCTCCAAGCATTTGGTGGTGTAAATTGTAGTAGTTTCACATAATTGAAGGCATGTGCTCATCATTATATACTTTATGTATGTATGGTTAAAACTCATGCATGGTGGAAAATATTACATATATGTAATGTATGCACACTTAGAATTCCATTTATTTGATGAAATGCTTGAATGAACTCAAGTTTATGTTTAATGCATGTTATTGTGCATTTCAATCTTTTACATTTGTAATCCTTTTTTTCGCAAAAGGATGTGGAAAATAAGATAAAGCTTAAATGGATCAAATAATTTTAACCTCAAATTATTCTTTAATTTGTTATTTTTTAAAACTCAGATAAGTTTGATTATTTACTAAGCTTCAAATAGGTATGGTCATTCTTTTAGACTCAAATGGGTTTAGTTATTTTTTAAAAACTCAAGTGAGTTTGGTTATTCCACAAGTCTAAACAGATCGAAAGTTTGATTCGATAGTTTACACAAAAAGAAAATATTCAATAAATGTCAGATCTATTTTAAATATTAAAATTAGTATGTAATATTAGTTTTAGATGAATATAATTTTGAGTATCAGATCTTCGATATCCATCTGAAAATAAATAATAATAATTATAATAAACTCATTCACACCTTATCTTTACCTTATACTAGAAAAACAAAAGAAAAAAAATACTAAATCTTTTTCCTCTCATGTTCTTTGACTTTAATTGGTACTTGTTATGCTTTTGAGTTTTAATGGTTATATATATATTTTTTCTTTTTCTCGTTGCAAAGCAAAGAAATCTCAAAGAACAATTAAAGATAGTAGAGTGAAATTTCATGCAGGCCTCACACATTTTTATTAATTATTATCGTATGGCCTTGAATTTTTATTAAGTAAATCCAATATGCAATCACAAGAATTATTAGATAATACAAGGGGTGATTATATACAGAATTGTTCAGCTTATCTAATCTCGAGCAAGCCTCACATATTTTTCTTAATTATTGTCTAGTGGACTCGATTGTTGACTGAGTAAGTCTAATGGGAAATCACAAGAATTATTGGATAATATGAGGGGTGATTCTAAACAGAATTGTTCTACTTATCATCATGTAGCCTCAGTTGTTTATTACATAATTCCAACATAAATCACTAAGATTGAATTTACAATACCTACAAATACCTGTAGATGCCTATATGTAGGATAATTTCCTGAGCATAAGGTTTTCTCCTGAGAATCCCCTGTGGATTATAAATGTACCAATAAGTAGGATGATTTTATTACTAAAAGATCAAATTTTCTCCTGAATACACCCATAAGGATTATAAACGTACAATATGAGTAGGATAATTTTTTGTACATTATAAGGAGTTTAAATACTTAAGTTTTCTCTTAAAGACATCCATGGAGATTATAAAAATAAATATGAGTAAGATAATTTTATTATTTGAGGATCAAATTTTCACTTGAGGACTCATATGAGATTTTATAAATGTACCTATAATACGATAATTTTGTAATTTAAATATTTTTTTTTCTTGGGGAAACTTATGGGAAAGAAAGTTCCTATAGGTTCTATTTATCAAAGGATAAATTTATGCAATAGACAATATAAACTTACACCGAAGTGATAGAAGATAGGCCTAATACTGCAAATTCTTTCATACAAAGCCAAAAGAGACTAATCTTTCATAACATTTTCTAGCAAGAAAGAAAATTTGAAAAGTTTTAAACGTTTCTAACATTAGACTCGAAACTTGTTAATTACTAAAAAGAAAAGATTAGATATTGCATAATAAAAAATTTGAGCGAACTATACTTGAAATTTTTATTGAAAGATATCTTCACCAAATATATAAGAATTGAACTTTTATAATTTCAAGTAAAATTTTAAAAACTAAAATAAAAGGTCTAAATGAGAAGCGAGACAAGATTTTTCACACAACTATTAGACTTCTAAAGTTAAAATAAAACTTAGTCCTTAAAAAAATACTTTTTTCTTTATTGTTATTGTTGTTGCTAATTCTTAATATTACGATTATCCAAAAAAAAATATTAAGACTAGCTTAGGCATCAAAAAATTTCCGTCAAGTAATTGACACTTTTTATCCATTTTGTAAGTATTTTAATTTGCTACTTCACATTAGCAAAATTTGTTTATTTATTACCCATTGATTCCAGACAATTTGAATACTTCAAATTAGCAAAATTTGTCCATTCAAGAAAATAAATTATGCATTGATTCCTAGAGTACGAAAAATAAATATCATCAAAATTCTTGCCGCCTAAGACAAATTTTGGACTGCATGGGACCTAAAATTTAGTTTTTTCTAAAATTAAAAATAATAAAACAAAAGGTGTCACCCACTTAAGACGCGTTAGGCCGCTCGATTTTAGAAGGGCGGGCAACTTCCTAATCCGGAACAAACTAATCCTCGACTTGGGCGTGATTCCTCCGTTCCCAAAGACGCCCTCCGAATGTGGAAGTGAAGCGACATCAAATTGAGAGGAGAGGAGAGGAGAGGATGGGAGGACCTGACCGGGCCTGACCCAGTTTAGTTTCTTATCTCGAAAACCCAACCATAACCACCACATAAAAGTCAGCAAAGGCTTAGCCCCTCTGTCATCCATCTTCCCGTCCTTACACGCGCCATTGAACAGAGAAAACAGAACCCCAAAAACAAAAGCAGCCGAACATAAAAGATGCTAACGCTGTCGCTATCCCAACGTCCAAATGCCACTTCATTCAACGTCGTGTCGTCTCGGCATTGCACTCCTCCTTCGTTACCCCCTCGCTTTCCTCTCGTTTCACCAGGGTCAACTCACTGTCCCTCCCCTTCGAAACATACTTACTCTGCATTTCTTTTAATCTTAGTTTTTTCTTTTTTAATCTCATTGAAAGATACGATGTTGCAGGTTCAAAATGTCGTCTAATTCTCTTCCTCCTCTCCCCGATAACCGCATCGTCGTAAGTTTCTGTCTTTCTTCTTCTGTTTTTCGCATTTGTATTGTTTGTTTATGGTGATGATGATATTTTCACAGTTAGGATGCGGTGGTGTGGGATTGGATTTCTTGGCGGCAGTGGCTTCTTATCCGAAGCCTGACGACAAAATCAGAAGTACAAGCTTGAAGGTATATTCTTTTTTTTTCTTTCTTACTTTCTTATTAATCTAGCAAATTTGAATGGTTGGCTTTTGCTTTCCAATTATTTAACTGTCTTCCTATTTGCCATTATGGCATAACATATTTATTGACTTTCTTTATATGAATTTCTACCTCGTGTGATTGTTTGTCTTTTTCTGTCTATAGATTCTGCTCTTCGTTATTAAGAATTTTTTTAATGGTCAAATTTTGTCGTTGCATTTAATCTTTCTTGTTGCTAGTAATTATTTTCTGTAAAATTTGAATTGGCCAAGTCGCCTAGTGATTTAAAGTTGGTGGTTGTCATTTGGCCCAATTCTTTTCACATTTTTGGAGCATTCTCCCCATTATTACTTCCTATTGGGATTTTTAAGTCAATGAACAAACTTTGTAATGGCCTTTTGCTTTGAAAATATTATGATCATGTTTTAGTACATTGGTTTCTTAGGTTCAAGGAGGTGGAAATGCAGGAAACGCATTAACTTGTGCAGCTCGTTTGGGCTTAAACCCAAGGATAATTTCAAAGGTATTTATAGTTTTATGTTTGCAGACAGAATTAATTTTGTGCAACAGTTCAAATCTTCGCTGAGGTGGCCTGACTTTTCAAACTATTCTGTGACTTTATGTTGTATCACCAGATTGCTGATGACCCACAGGGTAAGGGTATATTGGAGGAGTTTGAATCCGATGGTGTGGACACTTCTTTTCTTGCGGTAAGCTGTTGAGCTCAGATAATACCGTTTATCATAGTCTAGAAAAATCATGAGTTATTCCGAATTTATTAATTCAGCTCGTAGTTAAAAGTAATACGTTTACCTTCAAGTGCTGACTGAAATAGTATGAGAATGTCCAGGTATGGATTGCATTCTACATGGAATTCCTTCATAAACTGCCTGAAAAATATTCTTCTTATTGGTCAAATTAAAGTTGTACACAAATATTTCGATTTTATTGCATCATTAATGGATCATTCTCACATACAAGTGCACGATTAAGTACAATTTACCAATATAATTGATTTGTCATAATTATTCATATTCAATTTTATTGATTCACATTTTCCTTTAGTGTCGCTTTTTTTTATGGGCTATGATTGCTCTGCAATCTTACATTGTAAGCTTACTTTCTCTTTTTCTTTATTTTTTTCTCCTCATTTTCTTATGTCCAGGTCTCAAAGGAGGGTAATTCACCATTTACCTATGTAATTGTTGACAACCAAACGTAAGGACCTTTGCTTCTCATTCAATCCTTGAAATGGTATCTTGTTGCAAGCTATTAAAAACTGAAACAGGAAATATTTCATTTGACCTTGTTTCTGACTTTTATGGATTTCACTGAAGCAAAATTTTGTTCATTAGATGGTCCTTGAGAATTTACTTGTTATCATGGTTCTTGCGAAAAGAGATACCCAGGTTTTCTTTGAGAGGTAAACCACAAAACAAAACATGGGAGATCATGATGCTACAGCTATAAATTCACTTAGGAAATCATAAAGTTGGGCGGATTTGGAATTGTTCCCTAGTGTCTACCTTTTGCATATAAGAGAAGCTAAAGTGAGGATGTGGGAGGAATAGGGTTAACACCGGTTGCACGCCATAGACACATTCTCTTCTTATGTGTCTTCCCCTCCTGACCTTTATTCACCCATATAAAAAGAATAGTTCCATGCAGGGATCCTAGTTTTATTAGTATGTATTGGTTACTTCTGACAGATTCCAAGTGACTGTAGTGAATTTGCTTTCTTTGTGTAGGCTCTGTAGGTCTTCATGAATACGACTATCCTCTTTCTTTTCGTTGAAGCCCTTTTGTTAACCAGTCCATCAGACTTTACATGTTGGTGAGAGTCTCCAATTTTTTGGTACCAGCTTCTCCTAGTGCCACTGATGAGTGAGCTTTGCAATGTTGGCTCAGATCTTACACTGATGTGGCCTCATAAGACAACTTAATACACTGTGATAAGTTATCCGTGAACTGGAAGGAATTATCAAAAACATCTAATGAGCTTTTCTTTTAATAAGCATCTAATGAGTTAGTTTTGGCTGCATATGCAGTTGATTAATCGTCGTTAATAATTTCAGGAAAACTCGTACTTGTATTCATACCCCTGGAGACCCTCCAATGATCCCAGATGACCTTCCGCAATCAACTCTATTATCTGCATTGGATGGAACAAGAATTGTCTACTTAGATGGAAGGTTGCCTGAAACTGCTATGATTATTGCACAAGAGGTGATTGTTATCTTATTCGGTTATTCTGATGCTTTGTAATCGATGCTTCTTGCTGGGGAAAATGAATATTACTGATTGTCACCTTGTGGGTGAGATACAAAATAGAACAACAACATGCTCATCTTTTGAAAAATATACATATGCATATATGTTCTATATTTTATTTTTGCCTTTTTGCACGCGGCATTTATCAGCTAAAGGTTCCTTTGTATTTGTTAGTGTTGCAAACTTACATTGTTAGCAATTCTTTATGCTAAGTGCTAACTTATAGGAATTAAAACTGCATTTATTGGGTGCTTCCAGCACAGGCTGCTCGCAAGAATATACCTATTCTGATAGATGTAGAAAGGCGAAGGGAACGGTTGGATGATCTTCTGAAAATGGCTAATTATGCCGTATGCTCAGCGAAATTTCCTCAGGCAAGTTTACTGCTCGATGAACTACTATTGATGATTGAGTTTGTCTTCTAGATTTCGTAATAAATTTCAATAATCTTAAAATCAGCATGATTATTACAAATATTCTAAATCTATTGTCTTGATTATTTACCTCTCCTTCTCTTTGCCCTTTTATGAAGACTTATGACTTAATTTGTTTCAACCAATTCCTTCTTTTATTTTCCAATATGATTGTTGCCCACAAAATATGGAGTAGCCCTCTGTCAACCCTAAGGCCTTTCCATATGGCATGATTAGAGGCCAGGTCTCTGGTACACTCAGTGGCTTAACTAGCTAATTAGCTGAACCTTTATTGTCAACCAATTCGTGGACATGCAGATACTAAAATTGCGTTCTGCATAATAATGATTTCTCTTTAACTTTGGATATTTATTCTTGCTTTCTGTTCTTCTAATGGTCCAATCCAAATTATTATTGGTTTGTTAAGAAACTGAATATTTAATAAAAGGATGAATAATTACAAAATGGATTAGGAATCCACAAAGCAGCCAATCCAGATTATTCACTCTTTATCATTGAATTATTCTTCCCTTCAATGTTGATTTTGCCTCACCGAAGGGGCTTCATAACAGTTTTTCCTGTCATTCTATACTTTAATATCTAGAAAAGATGACCTAGTTGTAGAAAGCAAATTATGAATATGTACTTTGCATTTGTTTGGAAAGATCCATTACAATCTTTATCTGTGGCGTTCATCCCTCTCATTTCAAATATTTTGTTCTGAAGTATAATATTGGAATGATGAAAATGATTTTCTCATGTTTGTACTCTCTCTATTTATTTCAGTTTTGTCTTTGTTTGTCCCTTTCTCAAGGTTGAACTGGATTTTTGAGGCCTTAGTCCTTAATGCGTAATATACCTGTTGCTGCTACTTAATTTGCTGTCAGTTACATTTTTGAATTTTTTATGCAACAGGTGTGGACAGAGGCACCATCTGTTCCAAGCGCACTTGTTTCCATGCTTTTGAGATTGCCAAATCTGAGATTTGTAATTGTGACCTTGGGTGAAGTTGGATGCATAATGGTTGAGAGAAGTGTCAATGGTGAGTATCCAATTGTGCAGTTTTTGCTTTGGAGTAGGAACTAGGAAAACAATATGCACATATAGTGATGGAAATTGTTGCTTGAAACAACACCATCTTACTCCACTTAGATGCTAAAAGAATAGGTTTTCATAGCAAATGTTTCTGGCAGAAAGTCCTGAGTCAGAAGAAGTTGATGTAGACAGCTTATTGGAACAGCTGGAACAGAAAAAGGATGATAGTGTAACTCTTCCAACATGTCTATCATCGGTATTATACTTCTAACCATTTTTGTTCTTGTGAACTATCTCATTTTGGAAGGCTATCCTTGGAACACAATGATTAAGCTATTCATTCTCCTTTCATTCCTTGCAGTTAAACACAAAACTGAGAGCAAATGGCATAGGGACATTGAGTGGGAGGTTATTTATTGGAACAGCTGAGAGGGTTCCACCATCAGAACTTGTTGATACCACTGGTGCAGGAGATGCATTCATTGGAGCAGTTCTTTATGGTATGTTCACTGTTTCTGTCTGGTCCTGCAAAAATGTCTGATACTTTGATGCTTCTACAATTGATTTGCTATGTTGTTCTTTTCTTCAATTGAATAGTAAATAGCACCACTAAAATCATCTACTTCTTGTGATGGGTTAATTTTCATGAGTAGTTAAACAATGTTGTGCAGGGATTACAGGTTTTTTTTATTGAGGTTGACACTTGTACGTTGTTTTTGTAGCCATTTGTGCTAACATGCCACCAGAGAAAATGTTGCCATTTGCTGCTCAAGTGGTAAGTGACATATTTCTGCCCACATCACTAACGATCCAATTCTGTTAATGCAACATAAAACATTTGGTTTTGATTATGATGGGCTGATTGCAGGCAGCTGCTGGTTGTCGAGCCTTGGGAGCTCGAACAGGTCTTCCGCACCGAACAGATCCTCGGTTGGCATCATTTCTGTAATGGACTTCCCAGTTGGTTATCAGATAATTTGCTCTTCGGCTGGGTAACGTGACATTTAGCCAATGATTTTAGCTCTTGAACCCCATTTGTATCACGCAAATGTTCTCTGCATATTATCCCAACCCTACAGTGTTATCGAGAGCATACTAGGTGGGAAGATATAGCAAAACAGCTACTCGGAAAATCAAGGTTCAAAATCAGTTCATTGGTTGTGGTTTGGTGTCCCTATTAGTGTCCAACTATTTGCATTGCATTTTCAATAATGGTTCAAAATCAGCTCATTGGTTGTGGTTTGGTGTCCCTATTAGTGTCCAAATATTTGCATTGCATTTTCAATAATGCTCCCTGTAAAGTATCTCCTTCGGCAAACAATCATATATGACCATGTATAGAGATTGTTCCCATTATCTATTTTATAGTTCCATGCCAGAATGAAAACTTTCTTCTCAGATAAATATGCTTTACAAGTTTATGATGTTCTCAGATTCAGGGCCTACCTGATATTGCTATTCTACCTGTTGTTAATCACGGTTTTTAATAACAATTATACGATTGGCCTTAGTATACAAAATTTTAGTCGCACTAATTTTTGTTAAAATCTGTGATTGAACCACCAAACCATTTTTCGAAGAACTCCCGTTTGGAGCATTCCGATTTTTAAGTACTATACAGACGGCCATTGTTGAAATTTTAACGGAATCCAGATGCCATGCCGGTGCCAACAAGGTTATCCTGCAATTCACACTACTGTATTTCCACCTATCAAAAGTGAAAATGTAGGGCAACATCCTCACACGATAGAGGTTATGTAAAACAAAAATTTCAAAACTTGCGGGCTGGGTGAGGTGGGGTGTGGAATGAAAATGCCAGAACAATTAGACATAATTTACCATTTTGGGATTCATTAAAATAAAAAGATTAAGAACAGGCGTACCATCTTTACAATTTCATTCATCCCATAGGACACTTTGTATCTTCATCTCAAAATTCTTCTATATTAGAATAGGTGCCCTGATAAAGTGTATGCCCCACCTACACAACGTAATTTTCTTGTGAAGAACTAGCAGCAAATAAATCATCCTACTTTTTTCCAAAATTGCCATCAAATAATATAGTTAGATTTCTAAGTATGTGCCAGACCGTTGAAAGAGGTTTCAAAATCAAACAAAAGCATACCTGCATCAAATGCTGCAGGATCAGGTGTTACAACATCTAGATCGGAAGAGACATATCCATCCGACACCTGAACATACTGACTATCAGAAAACCAGTTATCATATCCAGTGTAATCATACTGGACATTAGCACTTCCGTTACACTCTGAATTGAAATCTTTGATGGGTAACGGCTCATTTATGGGCCCTGATTTTGGAAGCTGACAATTTTCAACTTGAGGTTGTTGATTGTTCTGACAGCTGTTGCTAAGCCACTCATCAAATTCTGAAAAATCTGGACCTGTGGTATTTTCCCTTTGATTTCCAAATTGACTGACATTTTGACCATCATTTGTTTGAGGAACATCCTGAGAGTATGCCGGAGGCTGAGGAATGGGCTGGCTGTCTACTGGTTGTTGAGCCATAGGCTGACTGTACACTTCAGGTTGAGGAAGTGACTGATCGTATACTTGGGAGGGCGCTGTACTCACAAAGACATTTCCCGTGCCAGTTTGGCGCATGCTTTGATATATAAATGAGTCATGATTCAAGCTGGGGACCAACTGAAAGTGAATCCTGTCATCTGATGTAGCCCGTGGAGCAGGGTCCTGCATGCGCTGTGATCCGTAAGCAACTCTGTTGTTTGATGAACCATACACAAACTGGCTCACCTCTGAGGCACCGCCAGCAATTCCAGCCCTTTTGAACATTCTTCGGCTCCCAATGGCATTATTGCGTACCCTATGCATCTGTGACTGCTGAGGAACTGGGAGTCCAGGGAACCTCTTTCTGTTAAAATTTGGTCTCGACTGTCGGTTTTTAAACTGAGTTATCACGTGTGGAATGGTCAACCTGGTCGCAGGGGAGCAAGCATGGAGTACTGGAGGCCGGGAGACCTGATTCTGAGGTATGGACTTACATGAAAGTTGAATAATATCGCGAGGTGGGTTTTGGTTATGTTGGGGCAATGGCATAGACAAAGAAGTATCAGGAACTTTAAACGGTGAGGGAGCATCTTTCTGCAGTCTGAAATTTTTCCGCTGAGATTTCCAAAACTCATCTTTCTCAGTAGCATGACAATGTTCAATACTGGAGACACCAGTACCCCAATGTGAACATGGCACAGGTATTTCACAGACATAACAATGACACTGCATTTCAGCAATGACAGATATCAGAACAAGAAATGTCAACCATTGAAGAACAGTCACCTAATGAGACCTCTGCCAATGTTTCAAAAGATAATAGCAAGAAACAAAATTACCAGCTCACAGTGAGTTTCATGTGCAGTAGAACTGAAAGGAAATTTAGCGCAAAGATGTCGTGGATGAGGATAGTCTCTGCAAGCAATCTGCAATAACAATGAACACAGAACCAATATGTGTATCTTAAATATGGTGATACATTGACAATGTCAAAACAATATCTTAATAGGAAGCAACAATGCTGTGCAAGGGCAAAGGACAAATATAAAAGATTTAATATCAAGCACACAGAAGCAAATGAAAATGCAGTCTGACAACACACCGTTAAGGTAACTAGAGCACAAATAAATCCATAATTCAAAGTAAACTTCTACTATTTCTTAAAATTCCATCATTTCAGCAGCAAGATTGGACATTCTAATCATACTTTAGATTGTTGTTCACTTTCCTCTTTAAATTTCAGAAGTTGGTCATTTTTCTTTGCCATGATTGTGATCACTTTCCTTCTCTAACGTGCAGAAATGATTATGATTACTATCTTTCAAGTGATTTCTTTTTTAATTTTTACAAATATTAGTAACATTGTAAACCAAAACCCTCCACAGAATTCAAACTCCAAACCTCTTGTACCAGCTTAAGAGAATTTACTAGTTGAACCAACCAGTATCCCCATGCTAGTCTTTCAAATGATGATTATCCCTAATTAACAGAAATATATCCAGCTAGCTACGATCACTTTTATTCATTCCATTATAGGTTTCTGTTGGAACCCATTCCTTCTACACCTGGCATGATCAGCAGTTCAAGAATTAACAATTTTGACATGCTCCATGCCAAAAGAAAATTGTTATCAAATGCAGCAGCTGTAGGGGCTGGCATAAGATCAACTACTTTCACAAGCTCACGTTCCCTCATGTGACAGGTATCAATCCTGAAGCATTTGCCATCAGGAAAAACTAGTAGCCTTTTTATTCTTTTCTTCATCTTCTTCTTTTCTTTTTTGGAGGGCAGGGCTTTGTTCCAAAAGGAAAAAGAAAATCGTCCAGATATTTACAAGAGTTACAAAAGGCCCTTTTACTCAATGGACAACATGATCTAGGTTCCCATAAATTCATACTTTCAGTTTGTGATCCAAGCTAGCACATGCTACTGATCATACACAGTGTTGTTGCTGCTAAACACCAAAGCCAGTTCACAAAAGCCAAGCCACAGAGACGTAGCACCAGCCGTTAATAAATGGATGAAACTAGGGCAATCAAACAAACGCAACCACATTAAAAGCTAATTTACTAGCTCCAGCACACTAGATGTAGAAGCACTCAGCAAATCAAAGAGATTATGAAACAGATTATCTTCCTCCCAGACTTTTTGCCCCAATTTTATATCATTCCTGAAATTACAAATAACCATCACCTGATATATTGCATACAGCATAATTTATTCATCATAACAGGTCCAATGCTCCAATTAAACCTCTAGAAACAACAAACTGCCACCAAGCTAGCTTCTAAACCTCAAAAGAGCAACCAAAACTCTCAAACCGCAACAAAGCAACTACCAACAAAGGTTCAAAAGCCAAAAACAACCTAGTATGCAAGTATAATCATCAATCAGTATGTTGAACATGTCATACAATTTTTTGAATTACACCAGACAAATTCATCCAAGAAAATCACCACAACAACATAAAAGAAAAATGAGCATGACTTTTAAGAAATGCAAAAGAACCTCCCTATCACTAAAGCATGATCAAGAACAAAACCATTAAGCAACTATCTTTCTCTTCATTCCATAACTAAATAAAAGGACAAACTTTTTACTTGACCTTAAAACAAGACTGAACGTAACTAAACTGACATATACCTGCCCCTTCTGTCCAACGACAAGCAAATCATCACCCTCAGCTGCCTGATCATCATCAACTTCAACGGCTTTATCAGGGTCACCGTCTAAAACGACACAGTCATCTTCGTTGTCACTATTTGCAGTCAGTTTTGAAGACTTCGATTTAACCTCCCCTACCACAACGACCTCATCAGAGTCATCCAGATCATCGCAAAGAAGCCGTGTTAACCAGCTGTAGTCATCGCCTTCAGCCACGTCTATTGCTGGCTCCTCGTCGGAACTTACATCGAAGATAACCCTATTTTCTACCATGCTTTTAGGAAAACTAAGAAAGTAGGGTTTTATAATTTCTCCTCGTACATTAATAATAAAAAAAAATCTAACCTTCGAAGGAATTTCAACAGATGGCTAATGATCTCGGAACAAGCATATAAATTTGATTAACAAGAAAGTGTTTGAATCAATATGAAAACAATAAAATAGTTCAAGAAACTAATCTGAGTATGAAATTAAAATACAAAGAAAAGAAAGAAAGACTCTTTCCCGGAAAATTCTGAGTGAAAAATAAAATTGTGAGGAAGAAAAGGTGGGGGGGAATCAGGGTTTTTGAAGGAATGCTAAGAAATAGGGCGGGTTTGGGAAAGGGAAGGGAAAAAGAGAGAAAGAAAATCTGTGCCGGACAGGGGAAGGAGGCATTAACACAGAGAACATAGAGAGGAGTGATGGATTGGCACGAGATTGGGACTGTAAAATCTAGTTGGGGGAATTTTTCAAAATAACCGTAAGATTTTTCGAACTTTACAAAGGGCAGAAACTGCCCTCCACTCCACAAACTTTGCCTTTTATTTTGAATAAACCCCAAACTTTTAGAACTCACTAATAATAGCAAAATACTTCACAATTGTACAAATTGGTACCCACCCTATGCAGCCATTTTAGACTTTTATTTTTTTAATTATTTTTATTAAAAATTTATATTATAATCGATTGACACATTAATTTATTAATATTTATATATATATGTATATTAAAATAAATAATTTATTTATGCATATAAATTTTTTATTTAATATTAATATTCATGAGAATAGCACTCCCGGGACGAGAATAGAATTGAGGACTACCATGCACGAGTTTTAAGATACTTATCATTATTTATTAATCCAGAAAACTTAACGAACCCGTTAAAAATTTTTAAAGTTGCGTTTAAATCGTTGAAACCCATCAAACTTTTAAAATTAATAAATAATAGAAAAAATATTTCAAAGTATTTCAAAGTTTCAATATTGATGCTCACAAATTTAATTTTGAATGCGAGTTTGTTTGGGGAATAATAGCAAGACTTCAAAATAATAATTTGCTATTATTCGTTAATTCAAAAGCGTTTAAAGTCGGTCAAGCAATGTATATAATCAAAGCCTTGGTTTCAATCACGTCAATTTGTTTTTGAATCCCAAACTTTGAAAATTTTAAATGAACTCTTAAATTTTTAGAATTAACAATAATAAATATTTCAAGATTTTATGTATTAGTGCCCGTAGATTTAGGTTGAAGACACATTGTTTCGGGATTAATATACAAGACTTAAAATGTTTTTTCATTATTTGTTAATTTCAAAAGTTGAGGGATCTATTGATTATTTTTTTTTATTTTATATTTATAGCCCAAGTAAATGGTGCTTTTATATTTAAAACTAAATATTCATAACTATTTTCCATATTTATAACTTTGGACTTTTGATTTTAACCCCTTTTATATATGTTTTGTCGTAATTTTTAATTTTAATAATTTAATATAATTCATTATTTATTTTTAGTTATTTATTTAAATATTTTAATTTAAAATAATTTATAAGTATTATTATTATTATTATTATTATCGTGGGTCATGAAGTTGGGCACGGGTGTAATCCTGAGGTCATAGGAAAAATCAGGAGACTTCCTCAAAACTTGATGAGTTCAGAAGTATAAAGGCGAAGCTTTTTCTAATAGAATTTTTATTACTAAGACTCATGACATTAAAGAATTAAGGGATGTTAGGAGAAGGGAAGGGTGAAACAGACTAGTCCAAATACGATACAGAGGAAGAAGTTTACCGAAACAGAAACAAGTCATTAATACTCTTAAAGAAAACTATTCCTTGAAAACTTGACCAACAAGAACGTTCTTTTCAAAGTCATTCATTGCACGTAAAGGACTAGTCAACCTGCATTCAAAGTCAATAATTATTCCAAGGCTTAATTTTAATTTTATTATTGGGTCTGGTTGTCGACTCGACTCGTGTTTATTTGTTATGTTGCCTGGATGGTCTTTCAGAGCGACAGATTACATCGTGACTCACCAGATGCCAACGGAATTTCCCACTTTTGACATACGGCACGTGGACATGGGAGCACAAGTGATGACGATGTATCGTCTTCAAGGAGCCGAGCCCGATTCGAATGCACGGCTTATCCCCTTGATTTTGGGCACCATAATCATCACGACGTCATCCATCCCGTGCAAATCAAATACTTTATGGTTGGGTGAATGCGTGGACTTGCCTTACTTGTAGGGGTTTATTTGTAATATGCTTGGTGTAATAGGAGCTAGGCGTACAAAATTTATTAATATAAATTGATATAATAGTATTATATTATCTTATATTTTTATAAAAATAATTATAAATTTAAATAATAATAAAAAAAAATTAGATTATATAAAATATACAATAATAATATAATTTTACATATTAAATTATATAAAAAATTAATATTTTAATTTTATTTAATTAAAGTTAATATTAATTTATTATACGCGTTTTGAACATACCGTAATAATATATATTTTGTTAAAATCATAAAATTTTGAAGTTTTAGACTTGACTCAGAAAAATGATTAAAATTATACGTTTTAACTTAATTCGATTTTAATACTACGATCAAATATATATATTATATATATATATATATATATTTTTGACGATGTTTTTACATTGAAAAGACGATAATGTCCTCAGATGCAATTTTGTGCGAATGTTTTGTTATAAAATATATTTTTCTTTGGCTGTCTGTATTGACAAGACGACGATCTCGTAAACGTTTTTGTGTAATTTAGTATTTTGATCGTTTGATTTGAGATAGTGACTGACTTATCTGATATAACTAATAAAATTATTATTATTATTTATCACAGATGTGTTGATCACGGATCAGATCTAGGGAAGACATGCACGCGTGACATACACGGACAAGTTTCTTGAGAGTAGTAGAGTAGAGTAGAGCCCAACCCGCTTGCATTTAACGAAATG
Source organism: Xylocarpus granatum (assembly GCA_019650275.1). Taxonomy (NCBI): domain Eukaryota; kingdom Viridiplantae; phylum Streptophyta; class Magnoliopsida; order Sapindales; family Meliaceae; genus Xylocarpus; species Xylocarpus granatum. The sequence goes on from BNST01000646.1 coordinate 245,891, forward strand.
TTAAGTGGAAATTTGGCAACGGGAGACACTTTTAACCATTACAAATCAAAAACACTTTCTCGTTAATCAAAGTTATTTCCTGTATTTATTTATTATTCTTTAGTGTTTAATTTTCTTACTGGTCCCTCACTATTCTATAAATATTCAAACATCGAAAATAATTTTTTTTTATTCATTTTGACCCCCCCCTTTTGCCTTCCAAATTTTCTCTCATCTTCAATAAGTTCAATGGACATGCACGCGTATCCGTGTGTATGCTTAAACTTCCTCTATTTTTCTTTTAATATTTTTGGTATATAATGCCAATTATTTCACCCATTACATATATATATATATATATTATTTGGCTTGACAATAAATAATTTTATTATTATTATTTTTCGTTTAAATAGACGCAACTTTATCCGATTGAAATTTAAAAAAATTATTAGAGTAAGAAGGATCTCTTATTTGTTTAATAAGAAGTCGGATTAATTAAACTATTTCTTCAAATAAATGTCTTTATTATTACGTAAATACAATTTTACGTTAATTCTTTTTGTTTTATATCAAGTACAAAATCAAATTAATCACTATAAATGTATTATTTAATTTTTTTATATTAATTTTATAATTTAATTATATACACGTTTATAGAATTATTTAAGAGAATTTATTAACTTGCTCCATTTTTTTTGGCTTAAATAATGGACTAACACATGAACAATTAACTTCTTTTGGCAGTCAATCAGTTCAAAGTTTAAGAAAGCAACTGACTTGGACGACAATCCAAATATCTGGAAATGAAGGGAATTCAGCAACATTTAAGAAAAGTTTAAGGTGTTTTTTGAAATTATTCAAAGATCATGGCAAACTTTTGAAATATGCAAAAATATCGCCCAGGTTGTCTTTTTCCTATTTGCCGTCAAATTAGATTTGGAAAAGCGAATAAAACACAAAATCTCCTTCTCTCATGTGTAACCTCCCCTTGCCTTGTATCTGGTTTAACTCCCCTTCTATTTTTGGCAACTCATTTGTTCTCTCTCTCTGTTTTCAATGAAACAAACCGAAACAAACCAAACCCAACAAAGAGGTATGCATGCGCAATCTCTCTTTCTTATTTTTTCCTACTTTTCTTTAATCATCATGCTCATGCTTCAATCTTTGCTCTTTAATATGCCCATGCATTAACTCAGTTCCATATCAAGTGCTGTATATTCAATTTCAGTTACAAAATTTCATTTTATTTCCGTTTTGAAGAATATGGAGTCGTTGCCTATTTAAATTCTCGATTTGGGTCTTTTGTTATATGCATTATGATGCTTGCTTTCAAAAGTTGGCAGTATCTGAATTGCTTTTGATGTTTCTTTGCCGTCAGGGTATCCAGTGTTTGAACCAACGAGTCCAAAACACGTCAAGCTTTGAACTTTGTAGGAGAACTTTTTTTTTAATCATATTGAATGTATTTATGATTCTGGTCATCACAGAATCAGGGATCAATAATATTTAAGGGGAATTCATCATTATTTCATATTGATTGGTCTTTATGATTGGCTGTAGTTAATTAGATTAATTAGGTAGATTTTGTGATGAATCTGTAAAAATAAGGCAAGCAGGCAATGTTTGTTTAAGGGATTATGCTCTACAATTCAGTGAAGGATGTGATTTAATTGGTGAAATGAGCATTTGACAAGCTGAGTTAAGTGTTTAAAAATGGATACCAAAGAAGATGTTTATATGCAAGAAGATAGGCCCTCGTCACCTTATTTGGTTTTACAGCAAATATCTGAGGAGGCAGTAAGGGTGGCTGGAGAAGCACTGCAAGGTGTGTACTCCCGCAGTAATTCCATCTCCCATTCAGTGGGTCCACGGCATAGGCGCTGTCAGAGTGAGGTTGTTGCGGGGCTACACGGGCGGAGTAATAGTTTCCAGAAATTCAAAAGTCAGATGCAAAGGGCTTTGCGGTGGGGTGGCTTCTCACGTGAAGAAGGTTACCAGTGTAGTTTCAATCCTGAGGTCTTGGCAAACCAAAAGCGTCAGTGGTATCAGCTTCACTCCAAAACTACGGTATTCTGTCTTAATATGGTCTTTTTTCTTTCCCTAAATTTCCTTACCTATAATTTCTGGTTGGTTACTTCATTACTGTATTCTAGTTTGAGAAGCTGTTGACAATGAGGTGCACAAGATACGTATACATGCTAATGGTGGAGTCTAATTTTCTGTTCTCTCTCTGTTTTCTAAGCATAGTTTGCAACTATGTTTTCCTATTTTTCAAGAGAACTAGGTTTTGATTGAAAATGAGTGCTATTAGGATATGAGTCTGATTGTGTGTTTGAGCTAACAAGTTCCATCTATCTGGTTTATGGGATCAAGCAATCACAATTAAATAAAAAAATTTGGACTGTGGTTGATATGCCCTTTTTATTTTAGTTAACTTGACCATATGTTATGCTATGTGCAATTTTCATTTAGTTAACTTGATCATTTGTGTTTTCATGATTTAATGTTCAATATTATGCAATATTGATAATAATATGAACTTTCAAATATATGATTTTTAAATGATTAATGCAAGTATTACATTGTAGGATCATATAAAATATAAGGAGCCCACCTCACTCTTTGAACATTTTATTATTGCGGGACTTCATCCAGATGCTAATCTTGAGTGTGTGGAGGATGCATTTGCAAGAAGGAAAAAGCAGGAGTTGGAGAAGGAAAAATCTGAGATTTTAGACCTCACAGTGCTACAACGTCCGCGGCCTTCAATTCCAACTTTGGAACCTCAGGTTTATTCCATGATCACTCACATCAGAGATTTCTTAAAAATCGTTTCCATTTGAACAATGTAATCCAACTAATACTGTATAATTGCTCTTTTTGCCTTAAGATTTCTCAAGATATATGCGTTTATAGGAATTACATCTATTTCTTATAGCCTGACTGTGCACCATAACTATACTATCTTCCTTGGAGTTCAAGACAATGTTATAAAGGTCTTCATATTTATATTTCTCTTGCCTGTGATATTTGAGTGAGGCCTATGTTCCTGCTACATCTGACATGAGCAAATTATACCCAATGCATCAATAGATAATAAATTTGCTGGCAAATTTACTCGACCACCAAAACTATGTTTGTTGTACTTTATCTACAGTATTGGGTTTATGGGTTTTGTTAAAATGCTTGAGTATATTGATATACGGTTTCCTTGGTCCTGTAAACATATGGGCTGATCATCTCCTCTTTTTTTTATGGCATATACAGGTACTTTTCAAATATCCACCCGGGAAGAAGTTAGCCATGCGCATGAAGGATTTAGCTTCCTTTTGTTTTCCTGGAGGTGTTAAGGTTCGACTCTGATTTTTTGTGATCCTCTGACATGCCCAATTATTCATTTACTTTGGAGTGACTTACATTATATGAAAAACCAAAATAGTGTTGCTAGATGTTTAACATATAAATTTGGTCAAGGATTGTTGCACTATTAAGCCTTTCACACCAGTGAAGTTCACTATTTATCATTTGGTAGGCTTTAAGCACTTGTGTTTCATGATATTTTATTTTCTTATATGTTATGAAGTTTGTAGTTGCTTTAAAATTGTCTGATGTGGTTCTTCTGTGAATTCTGATTGGTGATATCATTGTACCATTAATTTAATCTGTTCAATTCTGCTTGGGCACATATTTATCACTCATTCTTTTATTTTACAATTTTTATAATACAGGCACGGTTGCTGGAGAGAACTCCCTCACTAAGTGATCTGAATGAACTTGTTTATGGACAGGTTTGCAAATACGATGCCTCTTTACTTAGTACTGTTACAAATAAAATCTACATTGCTGGCATCTAATTGTTGCTAATCATCTTCTTTAATTAACAAAACTTACTGACTATTGAATAGGCGTGCATTAATGGTAGTATTTTTGTAATAGAGGTACTTATCTGTTTATATGCTTAATAAGCTGGGTAATTTAAGATGATAAAGAATAAGAACTCCTAAAGTTTTCTCTAATATTTTTCCTTTGCCTTCTAATATTTCTTTGTATTGAATAAGAAAAGTTAGGAACAAGGAATACTTGATATTTATCTGTTCCCTCAATACAACTGTTGTGGTAGATTTATCTGTACATTGATCTAATTTCCTTAACAGAATGATCTAGTTTCCTTAACAGAGCCTGCAAAACAGTAGTCATGTCACCATAATTTGAGTTTGTAATTACATCATTAGAATCTCCATTTTGTTTGCTTTGCTTTCTGCTTGAAATTTCTTTGATGTTGTTTTTAAAAGATCTCTCCACCAGCAGTTCTTTCTGATTTCAATTTTGAAACATTTTTATCTATTGTGCTATGGCCTTCCAATTAGTTTTTAGTTTATCCCCAGATAGAATTATTGCACTTTGATATGCAATTTTTTTTCTATATTGTTTAATATATAGTAAATTCATTTTTTTTTATAGATATTATTACCTGCCTCCAAAGTAATAACATTTTGAGTTTTCAACGTTCTCAACAGGAGCATCTAGGCAGAGATGATTCATCATTTATTTTTTCACTTAAGGTATTATTCCTCTTTGCATCTTCTTTAGCATATTCATTTACATTAGTTGTTTTATTGCTTCAACGGAATCCTACCTTGGTTGAATTTATTTGCTCTCATATGAAATTTTACTTTTTGGTAATATTGACTTAGAAATGGAGCTTCAGATTTGAATGCCTTTGTAGAAAAATTATATTTCGATGTGCTTTTTGTCATCGCTGTAATTGTCTTCATACACATTTATTTTTTTAGTGTCATGGCTTATACCTGCCAATTCTTGGTAAATTTCAGTTTAACTTTTCTACTGTCTTAGAGTACTGTTCTTTTTTTTTGTTGGTTGATTGGGTAATAATTCTTTTTTCAGATTCACAAGTTGAAATTGTTGTTTATGTCTTAGGTGGATGAGTTATTGTCTAACTTGCATGACAGTTATGTGCCTAGCACCCTCTGTATCCTGCTTTGACTTCAAATCTGAAAATCTCTTTATTTTTGATGTATTTTGTCCTCACCCTCTTCCTCTTCTTCTCCTTGTAGTGATATCCATTCTTTGTCATTGGCCATGTTGTAAGCTGCTGTATGCATCTAATTGTTCCTGACTTCCTTTATTTGCCTTTATGTCCATTCATGAACTTCATATGTTTTAAGTTTTTGTACTCGAGAAAAGGAAAATTTGAACTGCTGGCTTTATCTTATTTTATCTTTTTATTTAGTGAGTTGGTTATGTTGTTTTTCACTTCCTGTAAAGCAATGCTTTGTATCAGAAACATGAATTGGTGGGCGCTGAAAAGTTTTTTGTTCCACTGATCAGGTGGCAGACAATGCTACACTTTATGGCATTTGCTTGCACATATCGGAAATAGTTCAGAGGCCACCTGGTATTGTAGGTACCTCACCACCACTTTCGCAATCGTCTGGAAGATGTAGCCGCTTTTTGGTTTCTGCACCTCGCTGCTATTGTTTGCTAACAAGGGTTCCTTTCTTTGAGTTACACTTTGAGATGTTGAACAGGTTAATATTTTCATTCACCTTGTTGCTAGGATTAGTTGTCGACTTCTGATCAAGGGAGAGACTTGGATATACTTACCTTTTTTCTTAACAGATCTTAATCTATTCACTCCATTTTTCTTTCTTTGGTGCAGTATCATTGCACAGGAGCGCCTGAACCGGATAACACAGTTTGTTACTGAAATGTCCCTCACCGATTCCATTCCTTCAATGTCTAAACTACATGATCCAATAACTGACAGTGTGGACTCCCCAGATATGGAATATTTTAATGATTGGATGGCCTCTGCAATACCTGTTGATAATGCGATAGCTCTTACTGCCGCTGCCGCTGGAATTATATTGGATAATGAGATCCCGTCTTTTTCACCAAAGATATGGGAAACTCGGTCTCCTGAAAGTGTCACTGCTAGTGAGGCTTCAGATATTAGTCAATTACGGGAAATGGATAAAGATGATAGGAAGAATTTTCAATATTTTGATGATTGTACTTCTGAGGCCTCAGAAAATCGGTCTGATAATTTGGAGAGAATGTGTGCAACTTATGAGAGTAGCCATGCTTCTCCAGAGATGGGGACATTTTCAGGATCTAGGACCCGCACATTAGAGCGTCTTGCAAGTTCTGAATCCCTATTCAGGTGGTTGATTTATAATGATTTTATTATCAACTGACATAAAATATTGGCTCTTGTTGAAATAAATATAATTTATCTGTTATTCATGTCTTGAGTTTCTTGTGTGAGATAAATTAGTTATCATTTAATTCTCCAAAATCTGATCTGGATACACAATTTATGTCAGTAACTTGATAATTTTTGTTTCAGTTTGCGTGCCTCCACTTTATCAGCCACCAGTTAACTGGATAACTCTCATTTTCTTCATCATCTAATGCTTCCTCTATTTCTTTCTCTCTTGGTGACAATTTTAGTAACATGTTGTTATCTTTGGCAGTCCAGTTAGAAGCATGGCATCAGAGGAGGAAGATGATGACTTATTCTCAAATTGTGAAAAAGATTTAGGGGATGACTTGATAATGGAATGGGCTAGGGTGAGTTTATTATCATTTCCTATGTTTACACAGTGATTTGGATTAGTTGATAGCTTGATTACAATTTGACCATCTTTTTTGTACACACATTAAGTAATATAGAGAAGACATAATCTAGATTATGCCACATCAATTATTCTACTGGATGTTATGGAGCCTGTTCATGCACAGCATGATTTAGTCAGATTGAAAAGGTTCTTTTCAATCAAACCACCCTATCTTCTCTATGGGGTGGTGGTTGGAACGAAGAGATTTGGTTTTGAAGTCCAATCTATAATAGGTGATATCTGTTGATTTTTGTTTGACCTTTTTTTTATAATGTGTCCTATTTTCCAGGAAAATAAGAACGATTTGTTGCAAATAGTTTGTGGTTATCATGCTTTACCGCTCCCACCAAGAGGAAGTGGAACAACTTTCCTGCCGCTGAAGCATTTACAGGCTATTGAGTATAACCGACCTCCAGCTTCTGCCCTTGGCATTTGGGAAAACTATTTAGATGCACTTGAAGTTTCTGAGGTATTTCTTTGCTCATTGTTTTTCTGGAGGTATATTCTCAAATGTATATGCACTCATTACTTCTAAAATTCATGATAGGTCAATGCAAAATTGGCAGCTGCTGAAGAAGCTGTTGCACTCTCTATATGGACAACTGCAACAATCTGTCGAGTTCTCTCAGTTGAAAGTGTAATGCTCTTTCTAATCACAATTAGCTTAGTTCGGTGTATAAACTGCTTTTTTTTACTCTGCTCGATATCTGTTTAGCTGTTGGAGTTAGTTCTTGGCATTATGTGTGTGCAAATTTCTAATATTCATCTGGTACTAAAAAGATTTCATCCTGCTACCTTAAGCATCCCTATTTACATGCAGTTCATAAATGATGGTATACATTTTTAAAATGTTTTAATATATTGTACTTTCAGGTTCTGGCATTGGTTGCAGGAGTATTACTGGAGAAACAAGTAGTAGTAGTGTGTCCAAATCTGGTGAGTTAATTTCTGTTATTGAAAATAATTACTCTAATCAGTAAGATCAGTAGTTTGCTTGTGAGTATTGTTTCCGTGTGTTGAATTCTGAATGATTAGGAAAGAATTGTTTTGAATGGCCTCTTTGCATTGACATAAATGTTAACTGATGCAGGGTCTTTTATCAGCTGTTGTGCTATCTCTTGTTCCCATGATTCGTCCATTTCAGTGGCAGAGTTTGCTGCTTCCGGTAAGTTCAGTAGCATTCAGCCATCGTTGGTTTCCGTTTGAAGATTCAGAGGTCACTGCTAACATTCTGGAGCTAGTTACAAGACTAATAAAGCACAAAAAATTGGTTGCAATGACTCCTGGCTTGAAAACTATAAAATCTTGACCTTGTGCGAAAAATAATTCATCCTTCCTGTTCAAATTCAATGTTGGAATTAAGCAATCATAAAAGGTTTCCTGCTGCTTCCAGTGAGTGCAGTAACATTCAGCCATTATTGGTTTCCTCTTGGAATTAAGCAATGTTGCAATTTTGACCTGTTGCCATCTCACTGCACAAAATTTTGTTTTCTACATGATTCAGTGTTCTTAATGCCAATTCATAATTTAGCTTGTATTGGAATAAAACTCAAATATCCTTTAATGTCCCTTTGTTTATTCTACATTTGATTCTGTAATAATTTGTTGTCTGTTTGCTACATTGATTTTTTGCAGGTTTTACCAGGGAAGATGCTTGATTTTCTTGATGCGCCAGTTCCCTTTATTGTGAGTTTCATTTAGCTCATAGTAGTTGCAGGTTTATAGTTAAAAATATGTTGGATTAATTATCAAATATTTTTGAGATTCAGGATGTCAAATATGTGATTCCTCCCGGACCTTAAGTTGGTTAAATTGTTGAAACTTACTATTGTACCCAACTAAAAGAGTTATGTTCTTTATTAATTTAATCTGAGTCCTGGTTTTCATTTGAAGTCTTATTAGACAATTTCTATTTTTGTTTGTATTTCTATCATGTCACAGGTTGGCATGCAAAACAAACCTGCTGATTTGAAGATAAAAGCGTCTAACCTTGTGCATGTTAATGTTCTCCAGGACCAGGTGTGTAATGCAAAACAACTGTTTCCTTAATTTTTCTTTGATCAGCATATGCAAATGTACTGTCGAGTTCAGTAACATGTACTGTCTCCTAAAATAACAGAATATCACAAATGTTCATCATCATGTCTGATAAAAGCCGTCAAAACCAATTGCTGAATTTTCAAGCATTTCAAAGATAGCATAATTTCTTAAGAAATTTTTAAGGTGGTCTCATGTTCTTATCATTGTTGCCTGTTGACCAGGTAAAAATGTGTCACTTGCCAGCACTTCCTCGACATAAAGAACTTGTATCTAAACTCAGACCAATCCATGCTCGACTGTCATTTGAAAGTTCAGTTGCTAAAAGACATCCTGCATATAGGTGTAGTGAAGTGCAGGTATTGATAGATGCTGATCCTGAGTTCCTAATATTTGTTTTCAGCATTTATTCTTTAGCCAGGAACTGATATGTGTAGTTGATTTCAGGCAGAAGCTGCATCGCAGTTTTTGAAAGTCATGGGATGCTACATGGAGTCCCTTTGTTCAGATTTGAGCGCTCACACAATAACTAATGTACAAGCAAACAATGACAGGGTTAGAGAACTACTGTACTTTTTTCAGTTATTTTTGCTGATACATCAACTACCGTGGATTGCCTATATTATCATTCATCTTTAACATATGAAAATTTTTTGCTGACTTTCCAGGTTTCTTTACTTCTTAAAGATAGTTTTATTGATTCTTTTTCTAATCGGGACCGACCTTTTATCAAGGTAATTTTCCATTTTCATTTCTGAAATGTTTACTTTTAATTATGAATTATTTTGTTGATTTTTTTAACCAAAACTTCTCTGTAATGTACTACTCTTTTTCTGCTTTATTAATAAATTGAGTATTGGCACTAACAATTTAGTAAGTAGAGATGGTTTCTTATCATGGAACTCACGAATCATTATATTTGATCTGATAAATCACAGATATTTGTCATCATGTGAGATCATCCATAATACCTCTTTGTCCATGCTAATACCCACGATTAAGAAATAAATTTTACCACACTGAACTCTCAAGAACATTTTCATTGACTGATAACACTCAAATAGATGCTGTCACATGTTGGTAGTGAATACCACGTAAACCATTGAAGTACTTTCAGAGGGTAATTTGGAGAGAGAATTGATTTAAGTGAAGGCCAGACAGTAGTAGAAGGGAGCTCTGGATCATGCAGAAAAGCATGGTTAAGACAATTCTATGTAGAAAATAATGGCCCCGGGATTGTTTTTATGGTAATATACATATTCAGGGTGTCAGCTTGGATAGGCTTATAACAGCAGATGCATCATATTTGAATCCCAGTGAACCTGGCAAAATGGAGCTGATGATTCATTGATTTCCTCTGTTATGACTTTGTATTCATTGTTCAACTGGGTGTATCTCTCAAGCTTGACTGCTAAACATGGTTTCTGGTCTTTCATTAAGCAGTTATTTTGATACTTTCAAGGTACAAACAGGTCTTGAGTGTTCAGTACATAATTTTACACAGCTGTAAATAATGTCTCTGGAGTTTGCACAACAGTGGAAAGTTGTAGGTTAAGATATCAACATTCAGCCACAGATTAGTTTTCTGGGACCTGTTTTTCATGCATGGTTCTTGCTAAACCCGTCTTGTGTGTGTCTATGAGAATGCTGGATCCAGGATAAGTTCTTCTTAAGCCAGGTCTACAGCCTACATAATCTGAGCATCTTGTGAAATGAGTTAGGTCCACTTTCCCATCCTGTGTTGGGTGGTTGTAATAATTGCATGTATGTATATATTTATAGGCTAGTTTATTTCGTTAGTAAAATAGAAGAGGACTCTGGTGCTTGTTTTGCTCGTGGACTATTTGAGTTTATTTGTATTTATGATATTATTGCAATCTTAATATTTGAGGTCTCGAAATAACTTAACTAGATTGATAGTGGTTCAATTATTCATGCATTGCTTTTCTGGTTTATGCAGCTACTAGTGGACACACAATTGTTCAGCGTTCTATCAGACTCTCGTTTGTCAAGCTTTGAGAATGGGTACTTCTAACTTAAATCCAGTTAACAAGTTCCGGTATGTTGTCAGAATATCATCAGTGAAAGCAATCAAGTGTTTGGTGATGACCTATGGTAAATTTTGTCTGTTGACAATAGCATTGAAGGCGCGCAAGGAAGTGATGCTTGGCTGATTGAAGGTTGAATGACCTAGTTTTGTAATATTACGAAACAGTGATAATTTACAATTTACGAATGCCTCACAAGAACCATTGATGTCTGTTGTAATACTCTCTGCCTGCCACAAAAATGATCATCATCCCATTATTTTTCAGGGATATATGCACATCGGTGTTGGGCAAATCTGAGTCTGATTCTTGTAAATGTTAAATCTTTGATAAAATTGTTATAATCACACCTGTTATCTAGAGTGACATTAGTTTTCAGTCCCAAATCTGTGTGTTGTCGCTGTGTTGACGTGTGTACTCTATGCTATTTGATGCATGGAATGGCCTTGAATTCGAAAACAATTATATATTTCACCACACTACGACGGTGTTATGTTAAGGGTAACAATTAAAAACTAAATAAAAATTGACCCTTTCCAAGTTTATGAAGAGTGTGTGTTGTGTTTACAATCGAGATGCTCGAATTTTTAATCTTGAACTGCCGTGCTCCCAAAAACTTCAGCATGATCCCAAAATTAATAATAATAATAATAATAATTATTATTATTATTATTGTGTCTCGTCTAACAAGAAGAGAATGCTCTTTGGACATGACAACGCTGGATTATCACACCAATACAAATTCCGTTGGTGATTCCCCACGTCTGAGTTAGTTAAACTTAGATGGTATGTTCAGTTACCTACTTTGATTCAGGTTCCCTTGGTTGGTGAATCCCCACGTCTGGATTATGACAATTTCATCCTTTGATGATTTAAAACTCAAATGTTTTAACAAATATAGAAAAATTTTAACCTTCCTCAGCAAGAAATGAAGAACTAAATACCAGAGGATTTGATGGAGGAGGTTGTAAAATGATTAATCTTTAAAAGCAAAAAAAAACTTTTCTTACAATAACAAATGGTTATAATCACAATAAAAACAAAATTCAACCACCTCTACCAATTGCCCTCGTTTTAATCACAAGGAGGTTGACTTTTTTTTTCAAAAAAAAATTAACAGATATTAACTTATTTAGTTTTTAAAATAATAATGATAATAATTGCATCAAAGGTTAAAATTGTTCTAATCTAAACATACCATTTAGGTCAAACCCATGGGAAGGTATGTAAAAATTTCTCTGGTGGTGTTGTCCATTTTCAGAAATGCTAACATTAGGAAGAGTGTACGTTATCCATAAATGACCCGAACACAGTTTCCAGAATACAGAACATACAATGTTTCATCCACGACAAATAAATAATTGTTCATATTTTGCCATCAGAATCATCTTGGACTAGTAAACATTGATTCAGTGCTTTAGATGAGTAGATATCCCACCTGTAAATGACATGGGCAAAGAGTAATTTGCAAATAAAGCAACATTGGCGCCTTCAGATAAATGAGAACTTCAGCGGCAGATCCAAAATGCATCAAACAATTAAGTTGAAGAATAAAGAATGTTATCGTTACCGGTTACCACTCACCCACGAAGAAGAAGATATGACAAACAAATTCATGAAAAAGGCAATCGAACAATAATCCAAATAGAAAACTTGATTCATTTTTTTGACTCAAATATCTGAACAGAATGGCAACCCATCTATTATTGAAAGGCCTAAGAGAGAATTGATGTGAGTGCATGGACCTCCTTGGTAAATTTAATGACAAAGGAAATCAACACAAATGTTCTAAAATGCACAAATGATAAAGAGTGGAACTGGAGCTTCAGAAGTGCTTTGATTGTTTCAAATTGCTATTTATCTTTGAAGTTAATACATAAGCAAAAGCTAGAAATTTCTTCTCATCAGAAGTTGATGATGAAGTGCTCACATTTTTGGCTCAGGTGCCCTGTCACTAACATTTTTCTCATCGAGAGTGTTCATACTTATTGTATCTCATTACTCTCATTGGCAACATCCCATGTAGAGGCCATCTAGCACAGGTTTACCCAACATCCTAACAAGCAAACATGTGCTCTTACTCAAAAATATAATACACATAATTCCTTGTGTACATGATGAGAATAATCTACACAATATTCTACATTTGAGTGAGTTGTCCCCTAAACTCTTCCCATTTGTGGAGCCTCAACTTAATTAAAAAGCATGCTTGTTGGGAGCTGAATCTGCCACTCACTGCTTAAAATTTTCCCAAAAGTACCTTTGTTCAAAATATAGGAATATCATCAAATCGATATATTCCAGCAGATTTCAAATGCAAGTAAATATTTTAAATCTTCCAGATAAATTAAACGTAAGTTTCACTCAGGAATATCACTCACATCTTCCATTTAGTGGACCAAGGAAATTAAATGGGTCTACCAAACATGAATTCTAAAATTCACACATCCAACCCACAAAAGAAAACACATATGAAGGTGTGATAATACCTTCAGCATATCCATGCTCAATTCAAGGTCTTCTTCAGGTGCTCAAATTACACTTTGGGAGATTTTGAGGTAATATTTAAACTCGGCTGCATATAAAGAGATAACCACATAACCAAGGGATAAGTAAAATAAAAGAAGTACGACCCCATGGTTATATACATATGATTTATTCAACCATCATATTCGCATCACCAACTAGCAAAAGAAACTAGGCAACTAGAGAAACAGAGTAGCAAAATAAGCCACTACCACAATCCGATCATTTCTCTTCATCCTCAGAATCAGACTCTGCAAACACTGGTGCAGGTTGGGTTTGCGCATATGCTGGAGCAATAAACTTGGGATCCTTTGCTGCAACATCAGCATATTTCAATATAGCTTCCCTAGGATCTTCCTCCATCCACGTCTCCTTGATCATTCCCCCTTGCTGCAAGGAAATTCAGTATATTAGCAAATCCCACTTGCTCAACTTACATAACATAAAACTTAAAGAGAACGAACCAGAAAACAGTGGGAGGGTGGGGGACTCTGAAGGTTACCTTGAGAAGGTACTGGGTCAATAAGCTTCCCTTACTTGTACCTACTCTTCCACCATAGCCAGGTCCTGTAATGGGAATTTCAGGTTTGTGGGACTTGATTGGGTCCTTCAATATTTTCTCTCGCTGACGCTTACGACTTGGCTGATCTCTGAACAAGGGTAGAGCATGTGGATTGTGAATCACAGGTTGCACCTCAAAATCATCAACAGATTTTTTCCTAGGTGCCTGTGCAACACACACAAGAGCTCCTCTCTCGCTGAGGGTGGGATCATACAATATGTGAGTTCCTCCTTGACTTTTATCTCCACTAGTTGCGAACACCTTGAAAAGGAAAAAAGGCAGATGGGATTGTATATCTCCTCTTTTTATACTTACTTAGCAAGTGCATATTTTTGGTTTTTCTTCAAAGTAAATGATGAGTGATTCTTCACATGGAGTTGCTCAAACTTGAAGGAAGAGGATAAAATAAAGAAGAAGAAGAAATTACATGACAAAAAGAAAAGGCAAAAATGTCTGTTACCTGGTTCAGCTTTGGGTGCCAAGCACATTGCACCACACTACAAGTCAGTGATATCCCAACTTTTGAAACAAGTTCAAGTCTTGCCCGATCATAGAAGCATAGTAAACCTCCTGTTGTGCTTTCCCTTTCAACTGATGTTCCAGTCAGGAAAAGTTGCTCATCAGGACTAAACCCAATGTTTGTTTGGGCATAGTGATTTGGAAGATCCTCAAACACCTTAAGAGACTCTTTCATTTGGCGCAAATCCCAAACCTGGCACACATTTCATAACTCATACAAGAAAAGTGTGCAAAATATCCAGCATGTGCACACATGCACTGAAGGAAGTAAATAGTATTATGCTCCAAATTCATATATCGCTACCTTCAATGAACCATCAAAGCTTCTGGAGAGCAGAATTCGTCCATCACTAGAAAACTTAAGCGCTGTTATATCATCAGAATGACCCTTTCCAACATAAATATCTGGCCTGCTTCCCCATCCAGGCTTCAGGTTCCATATCTGCAAGAGTAAAACAACCAAGGCATGTGAGAAGATAACTGATGTAAAGCAATGAGAAGAAACCGATGCAATGCAGAATAAGTTAAAACAGCATAAAATGAACAAATTTGTAATAGAAACATCAACTACAAAGAGCTGACAGATTTTCTAACCACTGCCTATAAACGCAAAAGAACTACCAGACATCACAAGCAAGTACCTGTATAGACCCATCCCCTATTCCACCTGCAATGCATTTTCCTTCTCGATCCCAAGCACATGTCGTAACTGGAACTCTTCCAGGCCTAGCAAGCTTTGGTTTGATAACCTGTCCAATCCAGAGAACAACTGTGTCATTAGTTTACTCCTTTCAATCATAAACTACAAAACAAAGTCAATCAGCTCATATAATAAATCCCAAAAGTCCCCTTCCCCAATCAAAAGATAATAATAATGAAAATAAGAAGGAAATCATATTCATGAGATCAGTCTCATTAACTGGACACTTCTTATCTAATGCACTTCCTCAAAAAGTTAAAAAATTTTCCTGCAACTTTATTTTGAAGAAAAAATATATAAAGTAATAACTCGCACCCCTTAATGCCCACCCACTATACCAAGACGCACAAACACATAGACATGAGTGTTCTTTCTTATGGCCAAATTCTTCTCCAAACCATCCTATACAAAGAAGAATGCCAAGAATAGAACGAGTAGACCTAGTCAGTTAAGTTAGTTAACATCAATGAAAGTGCATGGTTAGTGCTCAACCAAGTATAATTTTAAATTCATTAACTCAACTTCCTTCTAATTGAATTTGAAAATCAAAAAGCTTAAAAAGGAAAAAAGAGGGCATATAGATCAAGCAGACCTAGGAAATTCTTTCAGTTCCTTATCATAAGAATTAGGAATGTCACAAAAGTCACCATGCATATCTTAACTATTGTGTAATTGGTATGAAATATAAGATACACAAACCTGCTTCTGACTTTTGAAATCGTTTACATCCCATATACGAAGTGATCCATCCTCAGATGATGTTAAAATTGTCTCTTTATTTTTAGGGTGCCATTCTCCACAAGTCAACCCACATATGTGTCCCTTGGTATTCTTCAGATCACGAATATACATATCTCCCTTCACAAACTCACCTAGGGTAAGTCCGTCGCGGTCATAAATCTGAAATACAAAGTTAAACACGTGAGAGAGACACCCCATGCACCATAGACAATAAACAAACAATAGAAAAGAGTAAATATGAACAAGTACCTTAGCTTGAGCAGACCCAGTGACACAGAGAAAGCGGTCAGATGAGGGACTCCAGCTCAGATTACGCACTTGATGACCCTCAAATGGCTCAAGCTGCCTAAAGGATTGCAGACGGGAATTCATTCCTTGAAAGTCATACATGCGTAGTGTATAGTCATAACTACCAGAAAGAACCCTAGACCCCGAATGATCAACTGCAAGAGCTGAAACAATCTGACAAGCAACACCCAGAATTCCATTGTCAACATAAACCAAAACCTTCAGTAAGCTAAACCCTGATCCACACACTAAAAAGCAAGATATATAAATAGTTCACAGATATCAATTTCCTAAGATTAACAGTCTACCAATTCCCCTAGAAGTAGCATAAATTTACAAATAAAAGAATTAATTCAAAATCAATACTTGCATAAGTATTAAAATGATATATATAATCGAAAGATGATTATTATTGTGTTCTTTAAAGAAAAAAATCGTACTCCCATTATGATTTCGAGTGCAATAACATTACTCAACACATTTCTAGAACGATGTAAAGGTGCCAACTTTTTTCTCTAAAATAGGATGAATTCTTACATAGAAATATTGATTTAACAACAAACTCTTACGTAAATATGATAATAAAACATAGGCAACAAATACAAGTAAATTAAGATGCAAAATATTACCTTAGTGTGGCCTTTAAGTACAATCTCATTACTCATCGGAATCCAATACCGATTCTCCTCTGCCTCCTCATCATCTTCGTCCTCCGTATCGAGCTCCACTTGAGGCCGTGGCGGCCCAATCATCACACCCGCATCATCTTCGTCCTCCCGAGGCGGAGGAGGCCGCGGCGGACCAATCATCATGCCGGCATCATCATCGTCCTCTTGATGCGGGGGAGGCCGCGGCGGCCCAATCATCATGCCATCCCGTTCCGACGGAGGTGGCGGAGGAGGTCCAACTGGTGGATCGTCCGATGACTTATGACTACGGAGAGAGTCAAGCCACAACTTGGAGGAGGAAGAGAGAGACGGTAGGTCGTTTTTCTTATTGGCAGTGGTGGATGCTTCCGATCGGCGAGTGGAATCGTGGATTTTTTCGAGAGGTGTTTGGGGTTTGGGCTGTTTGCCGAATGTGAAAGGGAATTGGGCTCTGACTCCGTCGTATATCTCTTCTTCATCCTCCATTTTGCTCCGTCGCGGGTTTTAGGTATCACTGTTTTTTCATATTTCAATTTGGGGAAGATTTATACACTTGCTTGGCCGCCATCGGCGTTCTTCTGGGAGTACCGGTGAGGGGATAATGGGCTGGGAGACCGGAATGGTCGTGTAAAACTTGGGCTTCTGGGCCGCATTCATATTTTAAACACAAAAAATATAAATAATTTATATATATATATATAAATGACCAACATAATCTTTTACATACTTATTTTATTATGAATAATGTTAAGATCACAAACCTTTTAAGACAAATTGACTTATGAAGTTATATAACTATAACTTGTCCATATAATTTATTTTTTTAAACTCCATGATTAGTTCAAATCCTATGTCAAATGTACTTTTATTGTTAAAATAAATTTTTATTTATAAAATTTCGGTTTAAAATATCTCATTTTTTATCTAAATTTTCTAACCGACAATGAATACGAAATAATTTTTTTAATACCTTGTAATCATCTTTCAACAAATTAACAAAATAGAAGTTAAAATAATGATATAATGAGAATTGTAACTATGTAGTTAAAAAAAAAGAAAATGTATTGTAAATATACGTTAAAAATTAGTAAAATTCTTTTGAATTTGGTTAAACAAAAGAGATATATTTATTTGTTTTTTTATTTATACTACATTATAAGTGAAAGTTAAAAACTAGTAATCATAACAAATTATAAATATAATACGTGCAATGTAAATAATATTTAATAAAAAAAAATTAGGTGAGTTCAATTGGATATATTTATTGTCTATTTGTGTAATTTTACTTAAGATTAAAAATATATACAACAAATGAAAACTTTACATGGATCCCTACAACATTATAAGAAAAAAAGGAAAGTAAAAATTAAAAATACCTATAAAAGAAAAAATTGTAATGAAACTAATGGAATATTATAAAATAAAGATAACAATAAAAGAAAATAAGTCGAGCTCTTCTTCATTTCCTTACCTCTCTTTGAATGAAAATAAATATTTTGTTCTTACTTTGATCTCGTCACAAGTTGAGAGTTTAAGTTTCTTTAATAAAATTAAGGAATCTTTTTATATTTTATTCTTACTTTAATCTAAAGTTTATGACAAATCTTTTAGAAAAAAAAGAACGAGAAAAAAATGAAATTTTTGAACAAAAAGAAACGACAATATTAGCCGGCACTACTAATATTTAAAATTTAATAATTATCATGAAACCAACGAGGATTGACTTGGACAAATTTATTGTATAGTATGTCTTTTATAACGTTTTTTGTTTTTTTGTTTTTGCTTTCAAAAGATTTATTAAATATAAGGGATATTTTAATTTTTTTTGAAATTTAATGAAATTATGTATAAATAAATTTTTTAAAATTAATAGATAATACTCTTATATAATATATTGTTATATTTAACCATTTGTTGATTAATTAAAATAATTCTATATTATAATTTTTATATTATTAATAATTTTTAAATATAAAAATTTAAAAAATTAATAAAAAATTTTTAAAAGTCATTTTTTAGATTTAACATTCATTTTTTTAAAAAATAGATATTATATTATTATTATTTTTTTAAAATTTTAAAAAATTGTGTAAAAAATATTATAAATATATAAAATTTTATATATAATAATTATTAAAAAATAATATTTATTTTTTTTGAAAAAATTATATTTAAATATGATGTTACAAAAAATAAATATAATGTATATTATAATTATTGCTTTCATAATGTACGTTAATACAAGGATTAACATGTCTGGCGGATACCGTATCTTGAGAAGGCGCGTGACCCGAACGCTCCCTGATGGGGTGTGTCTTTGATTAGAATTTGTGGATCCACGCTAGATGAGAACCACGAGAATATTTTCACATCCCAAGTGCTCCCAAAGGGACGCAGACCCTTTTTTTCTTGACCTCCATTTTCTTACCGACTCCGACTCTGACGATTCCTACAAGCCCGCCAAAATGTAAGTCTTAAAGTAGTTACATAGTCACTACAAATATGATAATTGTACTGCTTATCAGTTACCAGTAAGACCTTAACATGGTTGTTTGTTTGATTAATTCTGTTCTATAGGGAGAATGGTGGGTTGAAGCCGATGGATGCAGAGCAACTGAGAGAGAATGCTCACAAGATGGTTGATTTTATTGCTGATTACTACAAAACCGTTGAGAGTTTCCCAGTTCTCAGCCAAGTTGAGGTTGTACATTCTCTCATTTTATTTTTCTTTTTTATTTTGTAATTTGTGTAAGTTGCTAAACAATTTTCCTGTTTACAAATACAAGTGTTTGTTTTGTTGTGTATCAATGCGGTGCATGAGATGTCTTGTATCTGTGTTTCATCAGGCCAACTGGTTGAGGACACTGTGCTAGAAACGCATCAATTTGAATGTTTTTTCATTTCTGTTTTGATTATTTGATATCAGAACAATACTTCTCATTGTTTAAAAATTCTATGGTCATTTCTAATTGCAGCCAGGGTATCTTCATAAACTTATACCGGATTCCGCCCCAAATCATCCTGAGTCACTACAAAGTGTTCTTGATGGTGAGGTTTACTCAATTAACTTCTTCTTAAGATGCATGCACGCACACGCACACACACTATTTGATGAATTTGAAACTTGAGATTTTTTTTTGAGTCTTAGTCAATTGCTTTTACAACTTATAATTCAGTTCTGTTCGTTAAATTACCTTGTAATAGGGGCTAAATTGTGTTGTTCATTTTTTTAATATAAAGTATGAAGAGAAAAAATTGCATGACTCCAGATGTTCAGGTGAAGATACTACCGGGGGTGACTCATTGGCAAAGCCCAAACTACTTTGCATATTACCCTTCTAACAGCAGTGTTGCCGGATTCTTGGGAGAAATGCTCAGTGCTGGTCTTAACATTGTGGGTTTCAGTTGGATAACTTCTCCAGCTGCAACAGAGCTTGAAATGATTGTTCTGGATTGGCTTGGTAAATTGCTTAAGCTGCCTGGAGA
This sequence comes from Xylocarpus granatum, assembly GCA_019650275.1. Lineage (NCBI taxonomy): Eukaryota > Viridiplantae > Streptophyta > Magnoliopsida > Sapindales > Meliaceae > Xylocarpus > Xylocarpus granatum. Next base: position 266,065 of record BNST01000646.1, read on the forward strand.
CTTTCTTTCAACAGGTAAACAATTTGATGATCATATTTGGTTTTCTTTTTCTTTTCCATTTTTGATGTATCAAGGATATGCAAACCATTGATTCATGGAATGTTTCATTCATTTTGGAAGTCAAATAAGTCTTGTACAACCGAGTATCTAAGTTGCTCAGAATATTTTGGGTAGATGCTAACTTAACATGACACCTGAAGAGATCTCAGGTTAATTTTTTTTTCTTCTCTAAAGTGAAATAATTCTCATTAGTAGGATATATTGACCTAAGTTAGAGGGTCTGAATTTTTAGAATTTGTGATTTTGTTGTGTATGACATCAGATTGAAAAAGGCTTTGATTTATGTCTACTAAATCTAAATGATCAAATCCTGTAAGATATATCAATATAGATTCGATCCCAGCTTTTGGAATTTTCTTTTTTCTCGGAACATGATTGTCACACAAACATAAACATCGTACTCCATTGGACATAAAGCTTTGACATTATATTAAATATTGAATTAGGTTCCCCTGGAATTTCAAGAAGTTGATGAATGTTGAGATTTTAAATTTCAAACAGAACCATATAGGAATTGATATTCTTGGAATTGGATTTCTTGTGAGTTAAGCAAGCCTCTGAAACTTGTGAATTATGTTGCAGGACAAGGTGGTGGAGTTATACAGGGCACAGCTAGTGAAGCTGTTTTGGTTGTATTATTGGCTGCTCGTGATAAGGCTTTGAAGAGGGTTGGAAAAAATGCCCTCGAAAAGCTTGTGGTTTATGCATCTGATCAAACACATTCTGCATTACAAAAGGCTTGCCAGGTATCTTTTAAATGTGCGTCAATATTCTATGTTCTTGTGTATTTTTTTTCTTTTCAGAGCACATTATATGAAAATATATCTTTCTGACACTGGTATGATTAGCATAATTCACTTGGTAAATCTGTGACTTGGCAGATCAATTGCTGATTTCAGTTCATCTCCAAGATGAACAATATATATTCTTTCCTATTGTGCTTTTATTAGTCATTCTTCCTTCCAGGGTTTTGAGTGGGTTGAGAAGCCAACAGAATTTATATACTCGACTCTGCGGTGGTGACACTGCCCCTTGGGGAAACACAAATGTTGACAATTCTTTTTTTATCCTGGTGGTACTCTGTTGTTGCATCAACTTTTCTCTTTGCATTATATTTGTAATCATTAATTACTGAATCTCTGTTACAGCTGAGCTATTTTAAGTTCTAAAGCAGTATCCACAGTTTGATCAATGTACATTCCTAGTTACTCTGTTGATGTTCATAATACTCTTATTTTATGCCCGTAACACATTGTGATGTTTATTCTTTTATGGTAGATTGGGGGAATTCATCCAGGGAATATCAGGGTGCTAAAAACAGACTCTTCTACAAATTATTCTCTTTCCCCAGATTTACTTGCTGAAGCAATCTCTCTTGACCTTGCCACTGGGTTGATTCCCTTCTTTTTATGTGCGACAGTATGTGACTTAGTTCCATTTTTGTTCTTTAATTGTACAATTCTTTGGATGCTTCATTTCAATTAATGATTGATAGGAACTATTATGATGCTTGATCTGAATTGTTGGCGCCCTCTGTAGTATCAAACTGGTTTTGAGTGAATTTACTGTTCACATTCAAGACAAATTGCTTTATTTTATGGCATGGGACACTGTTTAAATTCATAAGAATGGTGCTAACACAAACGGAAAACAAGATCTGGGTACTTCTTGATCATTTGGTTTTTGACCTTAGAAGCAAGTGCACATGTTAGAGCATTATGTAAGTTATCCAATTGCCTTAAATTTGTGGGTACCATAATTAATAAGTTATCTTATATCTAAATTGGTTTTACTATTGTGCAAGATTATGATTAGAATTTTGATTTAACACAGAAATCTCTCATCTCATGTGTACTTGCAGGTGGGCACCACTTCATCAACAGCTATCGATCCTTTACTTGCACTGGGAAAGATTGCTAAGGTGGCAATTAATTGAATTGAATTGAGATAGGAAATTATTAAGTGATTTATGTCAATGTGATATTGATGTATTGGTTTGCTATATAGATCCAAATTATAAAATAAACTTGTTCTCCTTATCATTGTTTCTCTTTAGTATTTTAGTTCCCATATATGCAAATCTCATTAAATAAGACTAAAAGAAAAGGCAGAGCTTTTATTCTCCTGTTTGTTGGAAACCTATTGTAGATACTCGTGTGGATTAGGAATAAATATATCTCCAAGAAGGTTACTGTTCCCTGTGTACCTACATACTCAATAATAATAAGAAAGGGTTTCGGGGGTCATCATGGTATTATCAATGCCAGTTTTTGCATGATTAGGAGTAAAATGGAAAAGCGTTGTCCTCAGTTCATGAAAAAGTTACCTCATATAGCTGGATGCTTTCAGCCAAAGTACAGAAAATATAATTTAAGAAATTGAATTTCTCTTAGTTTCTTGAGAATTTTTTAATTCTACTGTCAAAGATATCTTATTGAATGACTCTCTAAAGTTTTGTTCAAAGAAAATATTTAACAGTGACTGTCTTCTGCATATGTGTAACAGAGTAATGGAATGTGGTTTCATGTGGATGCTGCGTATGCTGGAAGTGCTTGTATATGTCCAGAATATCGTCAGTACCTCGATGGTGTTGAAGAAGCTGATTCTTTCAACATGAATGCGCACAAGTGGTTTCTAACAAACTTTGATTGTTCAGCACTTTGGGTAAAGGTACAGTGTCATGAACATGTTGCCATCCACAAAAAAGTGAAGCTTTGCAATATTTTGTGTTCATCATGCTTTCTTTATGTGTGGAGGACTTGTATTGATATTTTATTTTGATAATCAATCATGAATATTTTGTTCTTGCTCTCACATAGTCAGCAGGCATGCATTATACAAAAATTTAAAATTTCTTGAATGGCCTTTTAGTGTGATTGGAGGCCTCTTCTATAGTGGGTGGGATTTACTCCATGTGTAGTTATGAATTTATTTAATGATAAAGAATGTAGTAAATTTCTTGTTACACTTGTTGTGTTGTACTTCCTATGTGACAAAATGTCGTAGCTAATCTTTTGTTTTCTTATATGAAAATATTGAAAAGTTTGAATGTTTGCATTATTTTCATGACAACAGGACAGAGATGCTTTGATTCAGTCCCTCTCTACAAATCCCGAGTTTCTGAAAAACAAAGTGAGTATTACCGTGATTTATTCTGGTATAATGTTTTGGTGGAAGGTTCAACAACTATTAACCGCACAACTAACTGCCCTTTCAATGGTATGATGTTGAGTAAAGACATTGTAAGCGTCAGAATAAGTCATATCAGGTGAAGCCGGAAACAAACTGGTTTATTAACCTGAATAAATGTGGAGCAAATTGTAGTGAAGCAATGGACAACCTTAAATAATTAGATGATAGTTTGAAATTATTTGTTGTATGTTCTTGATAATCTCATCAATATTTCAGGCCTCTCAAGCAAACATGGTTGTGGATTACAAAGATTGGCAAGTGCCTCTTGGACGTCGGTTTAGGTGTGCCTTTGAACATTTGCCCTTCATACTTGGTTTACACGTGAGCATATATTTTTGCACATACATACACTGAAGTAAAGTAGAAGCTTCCCTTTTGAAGCTTGTGTTCGTAGAAATGATTTCTATCACCAACTCCCAATACTCCAATGCTATGTATGAATTTTTGAATGAAAGAATAAAAGTTTTCTAGTGAATTATTTGCCTTTTTAATCCAATGAAAAACTCTCAGGTCATTGAAGTTGTGGATGGTGTTACGACTTTATGGTATTGAAAATCTACAGTACTACATAAGAAATCATATCCAGCTGGCTGAGCATTTTGAAAAGCTTGTTGCTCAAGACTTGAGATTTGAGGTAATGGAGCTCTGCCTTATTCTTTAGTGTTATGGATGGCTGATTCTGCAACTGCTAGTCTCTCTCATTATATTTTAAGGTATACATTTAGTTGATATAGTGCACTAAAATATTTCAAAGGACTTGTCAATTAATTATCGAGATTTGCACTGATGAGCATGGAGAAAAACTAAAGTGCTCAGAATATATATGCACTTTTCTGTTGGATCATTGCATGTTTTCCAACATGCTAATCTCTTCCCCATCATAGTGTCAGAGATTCTGCATTAAAATAATAAAATTTTGGTTGCACTTACCTTGAAATGATATTGGGCTCGATCTTGGATTTGTCTATTTGTTTGAGTCATTGATCTGGTATTTATATTTACACCGTATATAATCTTCACTAATCATAATGCATGCCAAATAGTAATAACTGCAGAAAGCTTTTGCTTGGGGGGGGAATTTCTGGTCGCTGGTACCATGGCTCCATTATATTGAACATGGTTAATGTGGACAGGTTGTGATCCCACGGATATTTTCATTAGTTTGTTTCCGCCTTCTGCCACCTAGCAATGATGAAGATCATGGCAATAAACTGAACCATAACCTTCTAGATGCTGTAAACACATCAGGGAAAATCTTCATATCTCACACAGTAAACTTCTTATTTCTCCCTAAGATACTGATACACTATATCTACTACCATCCTTTGTCTCTCTCTGAACTTCTATTTTACTTTGCTTGTAACCATTGTATGCAGGTTTTATCAGGCAAATACATACTGAGATTTGCAGTTGGCGCGCCGATGACTGAAGAGAGGCACGTGAGTGCAGCCTGGAAAGTTTTGCAAGATGAGGCCTCTGCCTTGCTAGCTAGCTAGCTATGACTCTGTACAATAACATGCTTCAATTTCCTGTCGTTATTTTATGACATCATTCTATGATTCTCTGTTTTCCCCTTGATTCATGCCATTACCTCAAAAAGCATTGGATATATGAATCCCATGATTATATTTATTTTTCTTTTTACTCCTGTAAAATATATTAAACTAAGGGAAACGAAATAAAATTCAGCCTCCTTGCTCTCGAAGGCTGAGTTCAGTACATTTTTAAATCCATGGACACGCATTTCTTGCAAGTGCATGGACTGCCTTTCGGACCTATGTCGTGGATTTTCTCGATGGAATTTAGGAATGCCCTCTGCGAGGAACGCGGATAATGAGCTGCGCTACCCCAACAGCTTGTTTGTAAATTAAGGTTTCGGGTCCAAGTTGTCAATAAATTAGGGTCTTGGGTTCAAGTTGTCAGTGCCCATAATCGTTTAGAGGTGTCAAATTAACCGTGGTGGCATGGACATAAATCAGATCGATCCGTGAACAGTGATGACAGACTTGTTGAAGAGTCAGGTCGGGATCCTTGGAGAATTCGGGTCAAGTTCAAGCCTGTGAAACCCTGGCCCAGGCTTAGGGGCCCACAGGCCTACTTGATTATTATTTATTAATTTTAATTTTTGTCTTTATTATATTAATTTTCATTCATTTTTATCAATTTTAACTTATGTATTTAATATTTATACATATATATTATATATGTAATATGTGTGTTTTTTTGATATTTTTGTTATTATAAAAAAATAAAAAAAATATAATATCATACTAACTTCAAATAATTGTTATAAATTTTACCACTTAAATGTTGAAACATTAATTAAAGAAATACCATTAATATATTAAAAGGAATACATAAGTTTGTAAAGGGCTTCATTCAAATGGATGTGTTACCACAGAGCACATTCAAGATCATGAGATTGCTGGTTTTCATACATAACAAGACACAGAATGAAAATCAGCAATCTCATGATCTTGAATGCGCTTTCTGTGGTTAATTTTTGGACAATTTGCTAGACGACAGTGTTGAAATACATCCATTGGAATGTTTTTTCGTTGATTCCATTATCTGATTAGTTACATTTCTGTGGGTATTGTAATATGCAGCCTGGCTATCTATCTACGTAAACGTATACCGGATTCTGCGCCAATCATCCTGAGCTACTGCAAATTGTTCTTGATGGCGAAGTTACTCAATTGGGTTCTAAAACATTTATCATAATTTCTCGGTGAATGTGAAAGTCTAGAAATTTGTTTTCTTTTTTAGCTCAATTTTGCGTACAATTATAAATCATTTATTTTTTTATTTTAAAAAAAATTATTTAGCATTCCTCCTCAAGTCGGAATAGAAAATAAATATTGAGTGAATGCAGATACTAAGGCGAAGATAGTATCAGGGGTGATTCAACGGCAAAGTCCGAATCACTTTGCATGTTATCCTTCTAATAGTAGGGTTGCTGAATTCTTGAGAGAAATGCTTATTGCTGGTCCTAATATTGTGGGTTTCAGTTAGATGGACTTGAGATGATTGTTCTAAATTGGCTTGGCAAATTGCTAAAGCGGATTGAAGACTTCTTTCAACATGTAAACATTCAGATTATCATATTTGTGTCTTATTTCCCTTTCTTCATGTATCAATTTAGGACTTGCAATGCACGTAACATTTCATTAATTTTGGAATTTAGATAATTCTTGTATATTAGGGTATTCAAGTTGCTGGGAATGTTTTAAATAAATAGCAAAACATAATATCTGAAAATTTTCTTTCCATACGTTAACTAAAATAATATTATGACCGAAAAACGTATATTAATGCTTGCAAACATTGAATGCATGTTTTATCGGGCAAATACACATTGAGATTTGCGGTTGGGGCGCCATTGACACACGGGAGTAATGTCAACGCAGCCTGGAAAGTGGTGCAAGATGAGGCCTCCGCCTTGCTAACTAGCTGGCTCGTGACTCTCTGCAATAACGTGTTTCAATTTCCTTCCTTGTCTAATGACATCCGTCTACGAATATGATTCTCCTTTATCCCCTTTATTCAGCCCATTACCGGAAAACAGTTTTGGATAAATTCCATGTTTCATGTTTGCAAGTGCATGTCAAGCCACCCAGAAACCTTGACACCTGTATATTATCATCAAACATCTTACTGGGTTTATGCTAATTCTTGAGCGCAGTATGCAAGTGCAACTCGTGCTTACCCAATGGAACAACTACCCTATTCCATTTTACGTGCCTGCATTGCCATTCTGCTTTCATTTCCTCTGCTTTTTCTAAACATGGAATCAGAACATATAAAATATGCTGAAAGCGTAAGTGAATGCCACTGGAGGTTCTCCAATCCAACTATAATGGTCCTAAAATATCTGATAATGATTCATCTGGATAATGCTTCTGTAGTCTTCAACTTTCTGAATTTCTCCAGAAATGATGAGAAGCTTTGATTGTTGTTTGAATACGTCTATGAGTAGTGTCATATTTACACTAGCGTTCAAACCCTACGATATGAGCATTCAGAATAATTATTGGCATATCCAAACGCAGATCACTTCAACTCTTTCGTCTCTACTGAAAAATAAGAAAACGACGCTGGAATTTCTGGACGATGATCGAATCTAAATAAGGCATGTACCATAGACATGAGATTGAGATTTGCTTTTGCTTGCATTGACATTCAAGTTATCACATGCAATACGTATCGAATCTAAATAAGGCATGTACCGGAAACATGAGATTGAGATTTTCCGTTGGTTGCAGTGACAATCAATTTACCAAATGCATATGTGCTGTGTGCCATGTGCCATGTGCACAATGCATGCTGGAAATGAACATTGATAATATGCCTTGGGTGCGTGGATTCTTTGTTTTTCTAAACTCGTTGTGACAACAACCTGAACCTCGTCTTACCATCATTTATTGAAGATCTTACGCTTTCAATTATTCGGGAGAATTCTTACCCGTGATTTATGTCATTTTTCTTCCACTAATTTTTGTAATCTAGTAGAAAATTTTGTTAAGGCTATGTATGCTATAGATCAAATTGAATGTAACTTTAGTTAAACAAAACAGTAATTGTTTTGGACCATTTAATATTTTACAAAATATTTTTTAAAAAGTTTAAAATTTTAATTTTTTTAAAAAATACATATTATTTTTTAATATAAATTAATTATTTACAGATATATTATTTTCACCGATAACACGTAATTTATTTCATAATTTATTTATTTTTATTATATAAATTATTATTTATTTTTATAAAAATACAGGATATATATAAGATAAAAGACTATTCAATTATTCTCTTAAAAATATAAGATATACGATAACAATATAATATTATACATTAACTTATACGAACAAACGAATGAATTGGTATAAGAATTCGTTTGTTGTTTGTGTAATATTCCAATTCCAATATTGTTTCGGGCAAAGAGGAAGAACTTAATTCCAATTCCGAATGCGAAGGTTGTCCATTCAAAATATTCTTGTTCTTGGCAGCTGCTCCTTCCACTAAACCATTTTTGTTGTTGATTTATCATTAAGCTTTGAAGAATTGGATGGGCATTATTATTATTATTATTCTATCTATCTACTCGATTAAATCTGGAATAATTTTGTTGTTGAACATATACAAGATTAATTGTATTTTAATATTATATTATAGGAATATTTCCAAAATCAAATTTAGCCATAACACTCCACAATTGAATACATTTTCCTTCAATTTTAATATTAATTCCCAAATGCAAGATTATATGCTAAAGCGAAAGATTTTTATTCTCTGCAATTTTACTAATTAAAAACTGCTAAATCATAATCAATGCCATAGCTCTGTTGCCTTGGGCTTTGATTTGTGTTTTTTCTTTTTTATTTATTTTTTAAATAATACATATGCTTTAATCTTATTTATAAATTTTTTTTATATCTCCAAGTTTGTAAAATGCCTATAAATCTAACAAATAACTTATTTCTCAAAGGCATACAATACAAAATTATAATTTTTAAAATTTTTTTTCAACTGATAACTTCAAACAACTAATATCTAATATCTTTAACAAATAAATTTAAATTTTATCAATATTGATAAATAAATAATATACTTTTTATGATTTGACTTTTAAAAAAAATAATTTTTACGAGAAAAACTAGTTTTTGAAAGAGAGTTTAAAAAAAGAATGAGAAATAATTATTGAAATTGAAAGTAAAAAAAATGAATGTAATATTTTTTTATTTTTGCAATATTTAATGACATCGTGAAAGATTATAGTAGGAAAAATGAGTGATCCGTTAAAAAATTTTTTTTGCTCTTTATATTTTTATATATGAAACAAAATTAATAAATTTTTTAAATTATATAAATTTTTAGATTAATTTGTTGTCTTTTAAGTTTAACAACCTATTATTAATATTTTAAATTTTTAAATATTTTATTTTTTTTATTTAATTACATTAATTAATATAAAATATTTTATTTTATTTAATTTTGATTTTTAATAAATTATTAATGTAAAAATTTTGTGTAATTCATTCAAAGGCACTATTAATCCTGCTCCTGTACGTATATATATTGAAATTATATAACATCACTACCCTTAATTAGAATGAGATAAATTTTAGGTAAGTGGAAATCTTGTAGACGTATTTATTATAATGTAATATTGCAGGGATCAAATTGATAATTACCGATTGACAGAACTAAAAACAGATGCGTTGGTTGGTCGAAGGATGACTCAACAAACAGTCATCAACGTTAGGAAATCTGTTAAGATTTTGTCTTAACTAAATAATAATAAGATATACTTTGATTAATTATTTATAATCTATTTTTAATAATATAATATATTTTATTAAAATTTAAGTAAAATAATTCTATTGTATTAATATTATTAATTTATTAAAATTATTTAATTAATAAAATAATAAAAAAATTATAATTTTTTATTATATTAATTTAATAATAAACATATTTTTATTTATTATTAATAAATATATATTTTTATTTTATTAATTAATAATTTTTCACATGTGATAAGACTCTTAGACGTGAAATTTATTTTTTGTTAGCTTTATAGAAATTAAACCGGAAAATCCGCAGAGCCGGGCTGATAATTAAAGCCATCGTCCGTCAGTCAGCCAGCCAGCCAGCCCGCCAATACTGAAAACATTTGTAATTGGAGTTAATTATTTAGTCAAACAGCTTGAAAATAAAATTTTCAAAGTTCGATGCCTATTAATAATTACATTTAATCTGATTATTATAATTTAATTTCTTAAGGTTTTATTTAAGTGATTAATTTCGATAATGTTCCAGTAACTAAATGGAGGAAGATTCTAGTAACGCCGAAGCAATAGGTGTAGTGGGGTTGTTAGGTGGAATTTTCGTTAAAACAAGATCTTGTTTATTAAGGAGCAAAACATAAAAAACTTTTGCTTTCAATGAAGGCAAATGGCATTTAAGACCACAAGCAAAAGGAAAAAAATTTGTCTTCCAATAGATCATGAAAACGTTAATTTCTACGCAACAATTAACAGTTAAACGGATTACAACTAGAAAATGAACGATCCATTTACAAAACAAAAAGAGACTCATTATCCTATCCTACCCTATTGAAGAAATCTTATTGGATATGGTAACAATAAAGGCCTTACATGATGGAGCTCAGAGCGCATGATCGAAATGTGATGTGATTTCTTTTAATTTTGTTATTTTGGGAATGATTAAGAAGGGTATTCTCTTTGTTAATTTAGGATTGTCATCATTTTTAACTGATCAATCATCTCAACTCTGATGCCATTGGGATTGCCATTTGTGCCCAACTGTCTTTCCCCCCTGTTCATGCACCCAACATCAACACCTCCCCGTACAACAAGGATGTTACCAAAAGGTCAAGAAACCCACACCGTGTACGCGTTAAAAAAGAGAGACAGTATGATCGTCAGTCCATCCTCCTCAACCGCTCAAGTTCTCCCATTCTTTGCTTCTCATAAACAAACAAAAGTTTTTGGTCATCATTTCTACTCTTTCCACCCCCCCCAAAAAAAAACAAAGAAAAGTGATAGGTGGGGTAGCTGATATATTCAAGTTCAACATAAAACAATTGCTAAATGACTTGGATTGCGCGTGACTTTTATTATGGCTTGGGCCCTGTTTGCTTTTTGACATGACACTGCTTCTTCTTCATCTCCCAACAAAATCAAAAGGGTGGTAGCCATGGGTTTTCAACCAAGCTTAAAATAAGGAATGACCCCCACTTATTAATTGTAACAAAGGCTTAGGAAGTCATGAAATTGCGAAGTTAATGACATCAAAAGCCCTTGTTAGTATTATTGCACCCCCACTGAAGCAAATACCATTTGATTTCCACCTCCCATCTCCATTTACATAGTATTCGGAAACCCCCAACATCAAAATCATTGCATAAGTTGTCAAACAACAATTCTCTACAATACAAAATTAAAGTACATAATATATATATATACACATTTCAACTCATATCATATAAAAACGCGACGATATTAAAGAGTGTTACGTATTAACAAATATTTTACTATTTCATATTAAATTGATGATATAATAAATGATAACAAAAAATAAAATAAAATTATTGATACTAGTAGTAATTTAATATTTAATTAGTAAAATTTTTTATTAATAATAATATTTAAATATTACTCATATTAAGAAATTTATTAATAATAATTTGATATGAAATAATATTAATATTATTAATTAAATTGTTAGTTTACTCATGTTTCAACTTTTTATAAATTTTAAATTCAAATCTTGATCATGTTAAAAAGAGATTTAGCATTAATAACTCATATCAAATAATAATAATAATTAGTAATGTAAGTGGTACGAATTTTTACATAAATTTATACCGGTAATATTACTTTAACAGGAATACGACAATTTGGTCCGGTGACAAAGCGTCAGTGGTACTCCATCCTCCCTAAACCGTCAAGATGAGCAAAAAGTGTTCATAAATTACATCTATAAACAGTTATCTTCTAAATTAATGTGAGCGAGATACTTTGGATAAAAAAAATTTTGGACCGTAAAATAAGCCAGAGATTAGTCCGACTTACAGACAAAAAATGTACCCAACACATTTTGCTAGAACAACTTTAAAAGAAACATTGAACTGTGGACAGCAAACACTGTGTCACTCGTAAGGGCAATATGAGATCATGTATCATGACGATCGATTAATTTACACATATCCCTGTACAGAGTAATAATGGTAACAATAATGATATTCTTATGATTGCCAAATAGCTTACGGGTTACAGAGTGT